>PXNZ01000472.1:0-76421 GCA_003012085.1 Trichoderma brevicompactum | reverse complement strand
CCTATAGCTTCTATTAATGAAATGACGGACATGGCCTCGGGAGAGCCTGCAGAGCAGGCTTCTAGTGTTTGTAAGGCCTGGACAGGGAACCCTTTTTGAGAGGGGAAACGGTTAGGAAGCAGGGTACTCGTTCACATGACGTGAAATAGTGCAGTATTCTACAGAAACATGCGAAATGTTTTGATTTTGCTCATCACGGATTTTCTCTCACTCTCGTTTCTCTAAATTACATTCGCAGTGCATAATGTGTGATGTTGTTATTTTTCTTCCATGATCCAAGTCAATTTTCTATCATGCCATTATTTTAACGCATCCTTTCAACATCCTTTTTGACTTCTTGGGGATTTTGTATATATCCGTCAACTCCAAACTCCCTTCATGCTCGTTATATCATTGCATTACTATTTCCTCCCACCTTCATGCCGCAATTTCCTTTTTCTCATTCCTCACCCCCGTATTCCTTATTCAAACAGTAAGCCTAAACAACCGATGAAAAGTTATAGTAGACGATAGACAGGTAGCTGTCAAACAGACAATGGCCAGTGTATATCATCAGCCTTTATTCCCCCGGATCGGCTAAATCTCCTCAACAGCACAGTTGGGGTGCAGGACATAGACGACGTTCATGGGTGTAGCAGAGGGACCCGCGCCTTCTGTTAGACCCTCGCCTCTGAGCGCCATGAGGATGTTCTCCTGTTAAAGAAAAGAAAACAAGTTAGATCAAATAGTCATTTCGCAGCAGCAGGTGTAATAAAGCGTAATTCGTATTCAAAACTTACCTTTACCATCTTTCTCAGGACCATGTTTGCGAGAGCCTTCTCCCTGTGGTAGTCTTCTTCACCATCCATCTCTGCCTCTTTCTGCTCGAGATACCAGTTGATCAGGACGCTGCCTTCGACGCCGTCGCCGGTGCCGGCTTCATCTTCGTTTACCCTCTGGACGAACATATTCACCATTTGGATATATGTGTCATAGGTGATGGTATGCTTCTTTCTGGCGGGAACGGCTTGTGCTGCGTCATCTTGGCCTTCCTCTGCCATGGCAGCGTCACCTTCATGATCCTCCACAGCAGTAACTCCAGCAGCAGCGTCTGCAGCACGACGAAGTGTCTCGCTATCTTCTTGAGTATCATCCGTTTCCTCCATCTCAATATCATCGTGCTCAACAGAGATGATACTTTGGCGCAGCAGGTTGTAAGCTTCGATAACCATGTCGGGAGACACCTCCTCAACACAATTGACCTTGGCGATAGCCTCGGAAAGACGGATCATACTTTCTAATTGACGGACAGTAATTCTGTAAGAGTTCTTCCCTGCACCACCCTGGGCGTCGTCAGCCCGGAGCTCCTTATACTTCTCCACAAGACATTCCCTCGCCTCATCCGTAAACTCGGGGCGGAATGTCTTGGCAAAGCGGATATATCGCTGGAGTTGTTCCGTACTAAATTCAGGGGTGATGGCCTCATCGCGGCGCTGGTGAACCCTGACAATATGCTCTGAAAGGTGGCGGTCGAACTGTTCGGAACACTCGTCCAAGACAACAAAGAACAAATCAAAACGAGACATGATGGGCGCTGACATGTTGATATTGGCGCGGAGGGTGGTTTTACGGTTGTAGCGGCCGCCCACTGGATTCGCCGCAGCCAGGATACTGGTGCGCGCATTGAGTGTTGCTTGGATGCCGGCCTTGGCAATTGAGATTGTCTGCTGTTCCATGGCTTCGTGAATAGCAACCTGGTCAGCAATGTCCATCTTGTCGAACTCGTCGATGGCGCAAATTCCATTGTCAGCGAGCATGAGCGCACCGGCCTCAATGGTAAACTCTCCAGTTTCCTCATCCTTTACGACGGCGGCTGTCAAACCGGCAGCTGATGAAGCTTTACCACTAGTGTACACTGCGCGTGGTGCAAAGGAGCAAACGTATTTGAGGAACTGGGACTTGGATGTCGAAGGGTCTCCAACAATGCAAATATTGATATCACCTCTCAGTTGCATTCCTTCAGCCGTGGTCTTGCTGACACCAGACATGAGCTGTAGGAGAATACCCTTTTTGACCACTTCGTGCCCATACACCGTCGGCGCAATTGAGTTGACCAGCCGAGAATAGATGTGGTCGCCGTGGACCATGGATCGCAGGTCATCAATCTCAGAGTTGTTCATGGACGCCAAAACGGCAGCTTGAGCTTCTTCCACTGATTCAGCAGTCTCAGAGCTATTGCCACCCTGAGTAAGAGCATTGACAACATCGATAGCGCCGCTAGCAGCAGACTGGCCAGTAGAAGTCGTATCAGGCGCAACCATGCACGCAAGGAATGCTAGGCGATAGGTCAAATCTCGAACTCCAAGAGCTTTGAGCCCAGAGATGCCATTGCCGCCAACATCCGCTCCACGAGGGGCACCACGATCGTCACGAACCGCCGTAGGCCTCAAACCGGGAAGACCCAGCTGGCTGACGTCTGGTACTACGATTAGAGCACCGGTGAAAATACATTTTTCGCCTGCCTTGGCACGATCGACAATTTCACCCCTCATGATGACATCCATAGTACGGGGCATGCTACCCGTAGGGATCTCGGAGCTATTTTCCTGGATGCGAACCTTTTGCCAGTCGACAAATGTGCTATGCCGAATGTCCAGCTGCCACGAGACACGATTTTGACAAGTCTGGTTGGGGCATTGGGTTGGTTCGGTATACCGAAAGGTTTGTTCAACATTAGGCACGACAGCGCGACAGGCCTCGCAGACAAATGTGGCCAGCGACAGCTCGGGTCGCACTTCTGAGGTTCTCGTAACAGTGCCAGAAATGGAGAGCAACTGGCCAATGTTGGCGGCTCTCAAGCCTCGAACGCGGGAGACAAGCGGCAGGTTATAAAAGGCAATGGAAAAAAGTTTGTCGGTTTGCTGATGTTCGTTCTTCCTTTGGGACAAATCACTTTGTGTTGCTGAACCAAATTGGCTGGCGCCAGAAGTGCTCAACTTGCTGGATGCGGTGGCCTGTCGATGCTCGCGAAAGTATTGTGACTCGTATTTTGCAATCATGTTGTGTAATGCCGCAGTGAGGAATGGAAGGAAACGATAGTATTGACGTATAATTCCGTCTGCAAGACTGCCATTCTCCCAGGCAGCCAGGTGCTTATAATCGACGTAGAAAGTCGACAGTTGGTATGTTCGCATACCCCTGATCTGGGCAATGTAATATTTGTTCGTCGTGACAGCACTCGAGGGCGGTGCGCCTGATGACAGAGGATCTTCGACGAAGCTGATAGGCAAAAGAGCTCACTGATTAGCAAAAAAGGCTGTTGGGGATTTCATTTGCAGTCGCACAAAACCAATTCAAGGGTGCCCTCACTTTTCGATGAAGCCCTCAAAGTGCTCCTGGACAAGCATGCCGATGCGGTCCTCGACCTTGGGGATGCTGGCGGCATCGGGGATGCGCGAGCTGCGCGGAAGCTGGTCATCCGCGAAGCCATCGCCATCGCCATAGTCATCACGAGGCGTTCCCATGTTCTCTGACGGAGGACCCCGCGGGCGAGCTGACGAGGACGAGGGGAAGCCCCCAGGCCGCCTCTGCGGGGCTAAGCCGTCCGACATCATGAAGTTGGATTCGCCTGGGGTAGCCATTGTGGCCTGTAGCGTAGTCGTGGCTCAGAGAAGCTGCAGCGAGGCCGTGAGGAGATGCATCAACTGAAATGCTGCAGAATCGAGGCTCTGGAGGGGTGCAATGCAGAGGGCCGTGCCTTGGGCAAGCTGGTGCAAAAGATTATGCTAGTAGTACCCAAATTGGGAGTGAGGTGGTGGATTGGTTGGAGGGAGCAAACGCGTGTGGAGCGCGTTTCGCGAAGTCTCTTTTGGGGCTAGCGCGACGCGAAATTTAAATTGATTGCATTTACAGCACCATGATGGATTCGTAAAGGATACCAAGATGTCATACTTCGTACTCCGTATGCGTGTATTGATGACCCAGCCTTCCTTGTCCCGGCATATCATTCAAACGGTCTGATGCTAGAAGCAAGCTCGGTTTATTATAATACTCTTATTTTCCTTCTTATTCTACATACTCCATCCGTAGTGATCTAAACCATAGCCCTCCATCATCCAGCCAGCCAGCCAGTTTAACATGCAAGTCATCAAATTCAAACAGTATCAAGACGCTCTATATGCAACCAGTCGTTTATCATCTGTTCAAAACTCTGGATAACACCCCTCGGCCATTTGTCTTCCCCCGCCAAAATTATGGGTATCATAGAATAATCGTGGGCATCACCATCTCCCCTGTCACTGCTCATTTCGCGCTTCCGCTATCCTCCGCCTCGTAGGAATGTATCTGTAGAAAAGAAAAAAAATTAGTCTCTGCACCCTTGTACAAGTTTATGTATCAACCTACACTATCCGCCACTTGAAGCCATTCCTCCACGCCTCTCAGATAGGGGTCAGATGAGGCATCGGCAACTACATCGTGCGACCAGACAACCATTTTGTCGAATTCAGTCACGGTGTGCATTGTCCCTAGACGGGGAGCTTGTCCCTCCTCGCCATCTTCTCCGATTACAATGACGTCTGGTTGCTCAACGGTAGCTTGTTCGTCATCTTTCCGTTGGAGAACAACGCCTCGATAATTTGTAGGTAGCGATGTAATCTTTCCCTGAAGCTTCCTGCCTCGAAGGTAGGCAGTTCTGGTCTCATCTAAGGAAGAAAGAATAAAGGCATTAGGACCCCAAGAAATCAATCAACGCTTGTGGAATCATCACACTCACCCTCGCCCGCAGTGGGATTCCAGTAAGCCGAAGCTGGCTCAATCGACCCAGTATGGTGGACGCGGCAAGGAAGCAGGTTCACAACACCCTCGCCTGCAGTGGCTTCATCCTTACGGATTTCAAGCATGGATGGTTGAGACATGATGATTTGCTTCAATCGGGCTTCGTATGGTGCAACTTTGGATCACAAGTGCCGTCAGTAATAATCGCAACCTTGAACAAAGCCAACACTCCCTCGGTTCGCGTCACACTTAGAGATGGACGCGCTGCAGCTTAATTAATCTGTTATCTAATCTGAGATCTGGAGCTTCGATCTTACCTAGTGTGCTGTGATGCACTAACCCAAAGCAGTGCTAGTACCTCTTATGGTGACCTACCGGGTAGCTTCTTCGATCCATGATTGCAGGAGCTGCCATCGGGATCTCAGATCGCCAGTCATCAATCCAGCTGTATATATCGACCTAGATTATGCTCTTCTTGGACCAATAATACCGATAGTCTCAACTAGGCGACTCATTCTTTTAAGGTTTGAACTGTGGCGAATACTTATTAATGTGATTGCGGTCATATCAGAACAATGTTCGAATCATGGACAATTACAACTCCCTAAACGCCATGGGGCATGAGATTTTCTTCGCCTCCCCAAACAGCCTAGAGGAGTTGTGGCGCGAAAATGTACAAGTTATTGATTGCACAATGGCTACCAGCTTAGAATCCTTGATTTGAATGAAATTCTACCCAGGAAGTGTTTGTGAACTCAGCTTCCGTAATTTCTGTACCTCATTTGTGGATTCTCAAACCAACAAGCTTGTAAAAGAATCAGGAATTACATTTAATATAATACTGTTACGCAAGCCGCATCTCCAATTCCTATGTCCAAAACAGCAAGCCAGTCTAGCATGGAGGCTTTTTGCAATGCTCTTGGAAGTCTCATCTGGGATCCGACACTCAATATCGCCAAGTCATCCGTACTATCCATCTTATCCCAAATCAAAACCGGCTCATTGCTCCTAATCGATGAACCCAGTCAGAAGACGCATATGTTTGGGCAAAAATGCATAAAAGAGTCGCAAAATATTGTTGTACATGTCCAACCTCGTCGTAGTGTCAATTCGGTGCCTCAAGCCAAGCTCGTTGTCAAGAAGGAAGAATTCTGGATAAGGCTCTTTCTGTTCGCCGATATGGGATTTGCTGAAGCTTACATGCTGGAAGACTTTGAATGTCAGGATTTGACTTCCTTCTTCCAGGTGAGTATCAGTAAAGACTAGCGATCTCTTGCCTCTTGCTTACCTGTAGATATCCTAGTTATTTATTGTGAACCGTAAACAGCTAAATAATGGCACCACATGGTTCTCCAAACTCTCATCTATGGCATCTCACCTGGCGCGATCAAAAAACACTCTCTCCAATGCTCTCCCCAATCTTTCAGCGCACTATGATATCAGCAATACCATGTTTGCCGCGTTACTGTCCCCAGACATGACATACTCATGTCCAATTTGGAGCTGCGGTCAGCTGAACGGCGATGAATTGCTACAGTCTGCACAGATGAGGAAGCTTGTATATTTCATAGACGGCGCGAAAATTCAGCCCAGCGACCATGTCCTGGAGATTGGTACCGGATGGGGCTCATTTGCGATTGAAGCTGTCAGGAAAACCGGCTGCAGGGTGACAACTATAACCCTGTCAAATGAGCAGAGGTTAATGGCCAAGAAGAGGATCGAGGAGGCCGGATTAAGCCATAGAATTGAGGTGAGACTCGAGGATTATCGACAACTGCCAATCCCAACAACGCTCTATGATAAAATCGTCTCAATAGAGATGCTGGAAGCGGTAGGACAAGATTACCTCGCTACTTATTTTGACCGTGTGCACCGTTTACTCAAGCCTAATGGAGGCATTGCCATGTTTCAGTGTATTACAATGCCTGAAGGGCGTCATGAGGCGTATTCTAAGTCTAAAGAGTAGGCATCAACTAAGACGCATTGGAGTCCCAAGCTGACTCGCACTTCTAGTTTCATCAACCGCTACATTTTCCCAGGTGGCTACCTTCCGTCCGTCACTCAGATCCTGGACCACATCAATCGCCAATCTCAAGGGTCGTTGATTATTGAAAAGGTAGAAAATATTGGCGGCCATTATGCCAAGACGCTTCGACTCTGGAGAGAAAACTTTCTGGGCCGTTTTGAGAACACCATTCGGCCTGCTTTGCTAAAAGAGCATCCTGAGATGACACAAGAGGGTATCCGTGTATTCCGCAGAAAATGGGAGGTAAGAAGAAATATGCCACCTGAATCCTTCCTATCTGCAAATCTGACCCAGCTACAGTATTATTTTTCATATTGTGAAGCTGGCTTTCTCACAAAGACGCTTGGCGATGTGATCGTCACAGTTGCACGTGAGGGATCGTTAGAGCTGATGGACAAGATTCCGTTATAGGATCTGGAAAGCTTGCGTACATCATGACTTCTTCTTGGTCTTCTTTTTCGGGCGGGATGTGCCGCTGTGTGCCGCCTGTTTTGGAGCGAATCGGTTAACGTGGTCCATATCAAAGCCAGACTTGTGCTTCCGAAATAAAAGCATAGTAGCTCTAGCATCTTCAGTACTCGAGTGTGGTCCACTTTGTATCTCAATACCAAGAATTTCTTTCGCAAGTATCTTCAGTGCAGGTTTCCGGCCGTTGCCATACTTTTTGAAGGCTGGATATTTGGCGGTATCGCGTATGTTTCTTGGAGAGTGGCTTAGTTTGAGAGCATCCAGGTCATGCTTGATGTCGTGGCCTATTAGGATTCTATCTTTCAGAATGCCGTTGACTTCTTTCTGAACTTCATCGAAATCTCTTGCGAATCTCATTTCTTTTTGAGAGATTCCGCTGACGGCTGTTCTCCAGTTGGTAACGCGCTCTTTCGGCTTCACATATGAGTCGTAGACTTGTCGCCCATGGAAGTCAACAATGCTAATACGTGCCAGTGCTGATTCATGCCCACCAGGCCCAACTCCTACCATCTCGCAATCGATGGCAACGTACTTTCCAATCTCGAGTCCGCTTGAAAGACCGTGATTTACCTTGTCTTTCTCGGAGGCAAGCATCATTGTATTGCCTTTGACGCCAAGGCCATATGCCTCTGCCAAATCCTCCGTAGAGACTCCATGATCCTCAGCCCATATTGCCAAGGAAGGGGATGGACTCTGATTTGGCTTGTCGACCGCTGTTGAGCTTTGGACGCCGCCCATTCTATGAACGGGCGGTTTCTGCTTGCGACTTAGTAGCCTGGTGTCCTTACTTTTGGAGGTCCCAATCTGCTTTCTCTTTACTGATGAATGAAGCTCCTCTTCAGCCTTTCGTTTTGTTGATGGCTTGGAAGCTGCCTCAGCCTTTAATTGGGCTTGAAGTTTTTTCCAATTAGAGGAGAGCTCAGCCATTCTTACAGATATGGGGCTGAGGAATTTTCGTATCAGATTAGTAGCCCTGAAATAGCATCATGCGCTAGCTGTACAGAATATACAAGCAATCTTGATCTTCACGAATTTCTCTGAGAGAAGCCATGTAAAGAGCTGCGAGTTTTATTATTATAGGTGATAATCATGAAGCCGGCATGTATGCTTATATCGAGGTACAGGCCATTCACCGCCTTACGATAAAGAGCAAAGCTAAGCTGAAAACATGTGACGCTACTGATGAATCTCCATATTCTGCCAGGCCCCTCTGTATCGCATTCTTTAATTTCCATCAACTTCTTTCATCCATTGTTCATCCATTCTGGCCTTTCCATCATGGCTGGCGGCACTCCCCACGGTGAGCCATCCGTAGGTTCCGATACGCCTCGCCAAAAGGGCAAAGCCACACCCGAAACGCTCAAGACGGGCTGTATTGCCTGGGTCGTGAAAGATGGCCAGCCGCGACGGGCTGAGATTCTGAGCATCAAGGAAACCAAGTCTGGGAAACACTTTTATTGTAACTTTGACAACTTTAACAAGCGTTTGGATGAGTGGGTGCCGGTTGCGAGAATCGATTTCGCCCAAGATGTGGAGTGGCCAAACCCGGAGAAAGAGAAGCCAAAAGACGCCAAAACCAAGAAGGTTCCGTCAAATCAGCCTAAGAAGTCGCAAGTGTCAAAGAAAGCGCAGAAACGGCCTGGAAAACGTGAACAATCAGTGAATAGTGAAGCCACTACGCCGCATCCATGGACTGGTAAGTTTGATCAGTACATCCATCCTACATCTCGAGGCGGCTTCGCATCCAACAGTGAAGGGCGCTAACCGTGTGATTAATAACAACAGACTTTGTCGAATCGCAAGGGCAGCGAAAATCATCATCGGTCGGACCAGACGCGGACTCGCAGGCAGGCATCAGCTTTGAAGCAAGCGCGACACCGGGAGCAGGGGATGACCTGCTTGCTGACGAAAAGGAAGAGGAGGGCAAGAAGGAGGAGCATGGCTTCAGTCGAGAAGAAGAAATCGAGAAACTAAGAACCTCGGGTTCTATGACACAAAATCCGGCCGAAATATCACGAATCAGAAATATATCAAAAGTCCAGTTTGGCAAGAACGACCTGTTCCCGTGGTATTTTTCGCCATACCCGGAGATTTTTGCGCAAGAGGACGTTATATATATCTGTGAATTCTGTCTCAGCTATTATGGAGATGAGATTGCGTTTACGCGGCACCGAAAGAAGTGCACATTGCAACATCCACCAGGCAACGAGATATATCGGGATGATTATGTATCATTCTTTGAGATTGATGGACGACGGCAGAGGACCTGGTGTCGCAACCTGTGCCTTTTATCCAAAATGTTTCTCGATCACAAGACACTCTACTACGATGTCGATCCCTTTTTATTCTATGTCATGACGATGCGGACGGATAAGGGCTGCCACATTGTGGGATATTTCTCTAAGGAGAAGGAAAGCGCAGATGCATACAACGTGGCTTGTATTCTGACACTCCCTCAGTATCAGCGAAAAGGTTATGGCCGCCTCTTAATTCAGTTTTCATACGAGCTGTCCAAGATTGAAGGCAAACTGGGTTCTCCGGAGAAGCCCCTCTCTGATCTTGGTCTTCTCAGCTACCGCCAGTATTGGTCCGAGAACATTCTTGACTTGCTGCTCGGCTACAACGAGCGAGATGAAAAGGTGACGATTGAGGCCATTTCATCTGCGCTGGCAATGACGACGCAGGATGTGGAGCACACGCTGCAAGCCATGAAGATGCAGGTGTATCACAAGAGCGACCACAAAATCGTGATACCGGAAAAGCTGATTGAGCAGCGGGAAAAGCAGAAGCTCAAACGGAAGAGGGTGCTCGATCCTCTAAGGATCCAGTGGAAGCCACCGGTATTTACAGCATCAAGCCGTACGTGGGGTTGGTGATGGAGATTTATGGCGGCAGAGGCTGTTTATGGGAGTTTTGGCTTGGGGGCTTTGTAAGTTGATAGCTTTGTCTGTTTTGAGCGTAATGGAGTTATCTCTTCTTTTCTTTTGGTGGGGTATGTAAAAGTTATTGTATTAGATTGGCGATACCCTTTATGACTCCAGATGCCACTATGTACTACAAATATATAGCATATATTATCAACTCAGTACCTGTCTCTTTTTCGAGGCTCTTCAGCTGGCAAGAAGCCAATTTTCAATTTTGGTGGGTTACTATGATTGACATGTTCACATCAACTCGTCTGACAGCTCTCAAAATGACGGCCAAAATTTCAATCATCAAAAAAGTTGAGCGTTGGTAGCTTCAAAGCTGTCTTGTCTCAAAATGACGTAGCCAAGGTGCTGCCACAATATGCATGCAGCTAGGGGCAGCTCTAAAGCTCTTTAGCTGCGGGCGCAATAGTGGGGGATTGTAGTGCATGCAGAACCCGATAGGTGCTTACTGCCAGAGTTTCTACAACCAACCTACAAAGGTAAGCTGCGAGATGCCACCGACACCAGCATCAGCATCGATTGAGCCACCGCTGTCTCTGTAGAAGCGTCCATCTTTTTTGTGCTTCTACCTTGTACCGCTTCGGGAAGAGACGCTGAAGAGACGCTGAACTGGCGTCCTCCTAAGCCTCCCAAGGCCGACATGCCTCTCCAGCTATTAGCGGCGGCCTTGCTGGGCATCGGTGCGGTGATGCCGGTCCATGGCCGAGGCGATTCGCAAGTTCCGTTGCCCAACTACGCCGACGCTTGCCCCGACTATGCGCTTTACGCAACCTATCCGCAGTTTGTCTTGCCCCCCAGGATTCCGAGTCTGAGATGGTGCTGACAGGACGCAGCCGTCCCTTCAGTTCTGGCCCGCTCGCCTTACCCTTTCAACGGCCCAATCCACGATGCCGGACGTTTCAATCAGACGAAATCGAGAGAGTCATTCAAGAAGTAACGTCAAGAATGACGGATCCGGATCTGGCACGCCTGTTTGAGAATACGTTCCCCTCTACGACGGATACAACCATAAAATTCCACACCAAAGGCGACAAGGAAACGGCATTTGTCCGTACCGATGGGCATCGCCAAGACGAAGGTGCATGGGAAGGGCCTCAGTCCTTCGTCATCACGGGAGATATCATAGCAGAGTGGCTTCGTGACTCGACCAATCAGTTGCGTCCTTACCAGGCCCTGGCCAAGAAAGACCCTGCCATCTTCACCTTGATACTTGGTGCGATCAACACGCAGTCGGAATATGTCATTCAGTCGCCCTACTGCAATGCGTTCCAACCACCCCCCATCAGTGAACTATCCGTCTCTGCTAACGGCCAGGACGACGTGGTGCACCCGGCGTACGAGCCGAGCGTTGTCTTTGAGTGCAAATATGAGCTCGACTCTCTGGCGCACTTCCTGGCTCTAGGAAACGACTTTTACGAGCACACAGGGGCAACTGACTTTGTAAATAAGCGGTGGTTGCTTGCCTTGGATACTCTTCTGCTAGTATTGCAGCAGCAATCAGAATCGACGTTTAATCCTGAAACAGGACAATATGACAGAAACACCTATTCATTCCAGCGATGGACCAACTCTGGTACCGAGACTCTCAACCTGGAGGGCGTTGGAAATCCGCTGAATAGCGGAACTGGGCTGGTTAGATCGGCGTTTAGGCCGAGCGATGATGCCACTATTCTGGGATTCTTCATTCCGGCCAATGCCATGATGTCTGTGGAGCTGAGTCGGGCCGCGAAAGTGCTGCAAGCCGCGGGCAATAAGACCCTGGCTGCAAAGTTGACTAAGTGGAGCGAGAAGCTTCGAGCTGGAGTATTGGAGCACGGTATCGTTAAGCATAAGAAATATGGCGACGTATTCGCCTACGAGGTTGACGGATATGGCTCCTCCATCTTGATGGACGATGCAAATTACCCTTCGCTTCTTGCTCTCCCGGTGATGGGTTTCTGCGATGTAGACGACCCAGTCTATCAAAACACAAGGAAGATGATTCTGGACAAGCCAGGCAACCCATATTACTTGAAGGGCCGAGATTTCCAGGGAATTGGAGGTATGTCGTATTCACTTGTCAGGCAGATGAGAATGTAATATTAACGGGATTTAACTTTAGGACCGCACATTGGCCTGAAGAACGCCTGGCCAATGAGCCTGCTGCTTCAAGCCCAAACCTCAAACGACGACAAGGAGATTAAGGAATGCATTGACATGGTAATGAAAGCGTCTCCCCGTGGTCTTATACACGAGAGTGTCGACGTCAACTTCGTGTACCAGTACACGCGGAGCTGGTTTGCTTGGGCCAACGGAGTCTTTGCCGTGACGATTTTGGATTTGGCAAAGAGGAAGCCGCATTTGGTGTTTGGTCCGGGGGCGGCCCCGTACGAGGTGTAAAGAGATGGAATGAGTTTGTACCTAGTAAGACGAATATAATATTAGCTTTCAAGTTTGGCACGTTTGGAGAAGTCAATGGGCCAATTCAATGATTGAGTAAATAATCAAGCTCAGAATGAGATGCATAATCTTATAATAGCATCAGTTCTTTTTCATCTACTAAATCTAAGAGGATATGGAATTGGTCGCACCATCAATACCAGCCTGTTGAAGTTGTGGCAGCTCCCACCCCACACTAAAAGTGCAGTAGTAAGTACCTAGTAGTACGGAGCTCACACAGGACTCCACAATTCAGCCGTTTTCATGCAACCGCTGTGTAAATCAGAGCTGCAACTCATATGAATTGCTAGCACCCTGGAAATTCAACAGAGCGTGCAGATAGATACCACTCCCCCAATCTGTGAGTCTCTTTCTGTCATCTTTTCCCTAAAAAAGCTCTCATCCTCCAGCTATGCGTCCAGTGCATAGCATATTTCGATCCAATGGACGCTCTCTACTAACACAGGCGTGGTGCCTGAATTCTCATAGTACCAGACAGCAGCTTTCATTGAGGTTATTAGTGACTCCCAACAATACTCCAAGATATACCTCCTTGCGCCTCGCAACAACAACAACTGCTGCTGCTTCCAATATGTCTAATATAACCACTTCATCACCGTCATCGACGGAAAAGAAGAAACAAATCAATTTACTGCGCGGATGGCCCTCGCCTCATCTCCTCCCCGCAGACATCCTCTCAGCAGCCTGTCAGCGCATCCTAGCAGATCCTGTCGAGAGCGTCCCAATCCTAGAATATGCCCCTGATGAAGGCTACCAGCCTCTGAGGGAGAGACTGGCCCAGTGGCTCGGCCAGCATTTCGGCGTTGAGCCGGATGCGAATCGTATCTGCATCACTGGCGGCGCGAGTCAAAATCTTGCCTGTATCCTACAAAGCTTCACAGACCCTCATTACACTAGAGCTGTATGGATGGTTGCGCCCTGTTATCATCTAGCCGGTGCTATTTTCGAGGACTCGGGCTTCGCGGGGAGACTGAGGGCGACACCGGAGGATGATGAGGGCCTTGATATCGATGAGCTGGAGAGAAGGCTGGATGCGTGGGAGAGCGCAGAGAGGCTCAAGTCACACGTCGAGGTAAGTGTAACAATTTTGCATCCATCTCCATGCCCCCCCTTTTTTAGTGAAGTTGCAGTAAGAGCTGAGATTCCAATTTCTGTTCTTAGCCCAAGCCATTTAAGAACCCTGGTCCATATAGAAAGCTCTATCGACACGTCATCTATGCTGTGCCCACATGCTCGAACCCATCAGGGAAGACAATGTCAGTCCGACGACGGGAGAGCCTCGTCAAACTAGCCCGAAAGTACGACGCCCTTGTCATCTGTGACGACGTCTATGATTTTCTCCAGTGGCCACTCGAGGGAGCCGTCAGTTCCCAATGGCCTCCGGAAATGAGGCTCCCCCGGCTGTGCGATATAGACAGGGCGCTGGGCCGGGCGGACAACGATCCTCGAGGCTTTGGACATACCGTAAGCAATGGGTCTTTTAGCAAGATTGCGGGGCCGGGTGTTCGGACGGGATGGGCAGAAGGCACACCGGCCTTCGCATTGGGACTATCCAAGACGGCATCTACCATGTCTGGCGGCGCACCAAGCCAGCTCTGTGCTGCTATGCTGGCCGATCTGCTTCGAAGTGGCGAGCTGGTGAGCTTCATCGAGAGCAAGACTCGACCGGTGTTACAAAGGCGGCACAAGATAATGATGGATGCTGTGAAGCAATACTTGGCTCCACTTGGCGTCACAGCTCGTGAATCTAGCATCTCAGGCGAGGGCATTTACGGCGGTTACTTTGTATGGCTTACGCTGACTCAGGGGCCATCAGCCGACCTGGTCTCAGATGCAGCGCTGGAAGAGGAGAATATCATTATTGGAAGAGGAAACATGTTTGCAGTTAGAGGCGATGAAGAGGGCGCAAAGTTCGACCGGAACATCAGGCTCTGCTTCTCCTGGGAGCCTGAAGAGGCCCTTGTCGACGGTGTCCAGAGACTTGGCCTCCTTTTGAAAAGGATACAAGCCAACCCAGGTCATTACGAGAGACTGGCAGCTCAGATCAAAGATGGCAATCGCCCAGTTAGTAGTTGGGTGTAGATCTAAACCAAACCCAAATATGTAAAATTAAAACATTATGCATCAATATAGATGGGATATCTGCTCCTTCTTCGGCTTGCTAGTCTAAAGTAACGCTGACGGTTATTTCTTTGCGAAAAACGACATGATGCTGCCTTGACTCCCGCTTTTCCCAGTGGCTGCGGCCTTCTTCGACTTCTGTGTGGATGAAGCGGCGGGTGTTGATGCGGGCGTCGACTTCAAGGTGGGTGGAGGGGGAGCTTCATCTTCTGAGAAGGACTCCCACGCAGCCTCCTGGATGGTTACTGTTCGCCCAATTAGCCAAGTCTCGGTACAAATACGATCGGGCGACCTTACCCATGTATCCTTGATCATCCAGAATGCGCTTCTTCTTCATGACTCGTCGCTTACCCCTGCGGCGACCGTCACTGGAATTCGATACTACCTCTGCGGGCTCTTTTTCTTCCTTGGGCTGTTCGGGTTCAGGTTCAGGCTCCGGTTCAGGCTCCGGCTCAGAGGCCTCTTCCATTTCCTCGTCTGACTGCTCATCATCCTTTTTGATTTCCTCCTTTGTTTCATCTTCAGCATCCTCCATCATACGCATAAGCTGTTCTTCACGTTCTTTTCTCGTTCTTTTTAGAGCCTCCAGATCTATGGACTTGGCAGCTGGTAGATCCTCTTCGTCGGCTTCGCCATCATCAGATAGGGCCATGCTAGTGTCTTCTTCCACTTTGGGCTCAGGCTTAGCTTTAAGCTTGGGCGGTTTCGCAGCTGCCTTAGCAAAGGACTGCATGATACCCCCAGAGGCACCTCGTTTTAGTGTCGCGGGAGGCTTCTTTCCAGCGCTAGACGATGGAGTAGTATCACTAGATGGAGCTTCTTTGGCCTCCTGTTTGACCTTTTCTGGTTGACTAGGCTTTGGTACGGCCGACTGCGTCTCCTGTTTGAGGGCCTTGGATGCACTCGGTGCCGGGGCTGGGGCTGCGACAGGTGGACGGCCCTTCCTGTCCTTTTTGCGTGCTTGAGGATTGGCAATTATTCCATAAGTATCCAGCGATTTCGCAGCATCCTCAATCTTCCTGTATTCAGATAGAGACTTTGACACATCGGATAGTAGTGCCAGGTCGCTCTGAGGAAAGGGAGCTAGACTGTAGATGTGGAAAGATGTGATTTCCTCATATTCAGCCAATACATCTAAACTGGTCTATCAGCCAAAATGACACGGGATATACTTTGTTGTCAGTTAACGGACCATTGAGGTTTTCTTCAGCTACGATAGTGAAAGTTTTAGTGGGTGCATAGTCAGAAAGAGGTTCGGGCTCTGGCACTGAGCTATCCATCTCAGTATCGCCAGTCTCAGGCTCTCTGTCCTCCGTTTTGGAGCCATAGACCAAGTAGGTGGCATGAATCGAATTTGCCTTGGAAGCATTCTGATTCTCGTAAAATTCATAGAGCTTCCTGAATTGGATGTTAGGTAACAATAGAAGCTAGAATAAGGCGGATACCAAATTACTGTTTAGCAACATTCACCCGGATATTGAGTGCCCTGCTGAGGAGGCGATATGTCACCTGCACCGAACATCGTTGGATTAGCAGTTTAATACACGCAATAGCAATTGAAGGTTATATTCACATACCGGCACCTCCTCGCTCAAAAGCCGGTCTGAGAGGTATTTTTTGGAGTCATCCATGATAACGCAATTTTATCTCGTTGAAAAACTGGTGATGGCTGCCCATGCAAGCTTGTAGCCTCGCCTTGATAGCTTGCCTCCAATTAGGTCTGCACGCGTTTGGCACTTAACACGAACTCACGTGGCTGTTCATTTGTCTTGCTCGCTTTAATACATATGTACCACTTTAATGAACAAGGACAACCTTGAGGGCTCTCCTCCAAGCCGAGTTCAATATGCATCTAATCTGTATATTCATCTAATTGGGATACGCATGGATTACCCCATCAACGCGTCAGTCGCGACGGCGCATTATCGATGAACCAACTTTATCCTGGTTATTCATGGTAGGCTTTTGTCGTTACTCAGCGTACCGCTCCATGTTCGAGTATAATCTGCCGCCACTCTTGTATTGCAATCGCATCGTCGGAGACATCGTGCCTTGTACAACATTGGCAGCAATCAGAATTTATTCTTTTCTTTTGGATACTTAAAAGCTGCCTGCCTTTATGGCCGCTTCCGACGATGTTCCAGATTCAACCGACTGGCTCTCGACGCCATTGTCCGGCTTTGCAGCTGTCGAAGCCGCCTTGCGGTGCCAAGTTTGCAAGGATTTCTATAAGACACCGATGATCACCTCTTGTTCGCATACATTCTGCTCAATCTGCATCCGGAGAGCCCTTTCTAACGATGGCAAATGTCCCATGTGCCGTGCGACGGAACAAGAGCTGAAACTTCGAAGCAACTGGTCAATGGAAGAAACGGTGGAAGCCTTTTCCAAGGCGCGAGTAGCTGCGCTGAATCTTGCGCGGAATCAGGGATCGAGAAGTCAGTCACCGAAAAGGAAAGCAAATGAGGTATCCCCTGATGCGCATGCGACCCACGAACCAAAGCGACTGCGCACATCAGCGAGGTTGAACAAAAACCGGGGAGAGCCTACCGCGATCGCCACCCCAGTTCAGCAGGCAACCGAAGAGCAGGTTATTCCTGATTCAAATAATGACGACGACGGCGACGGCGACGACGACGAATATGTACCGGATGCTCGTAAGTAGCATAAAAGTAATTTTTTCAATTTCCACGACTAACGATGTACCCTTTAGCGAATGGTCTTGTTCCCTGCCCCCTCTGCAATAAAAAGATGAAAGAATGGCAGGTATTTGGGCATTTAGAGTCCTGTCCAGGCCCTTCAGCGGCGAGCAATTCAAACGATACAGTCGATGCCGATGCGGCGTTTTCTTTTGGGCAATCACAGAGAAGACAACAGAAGACACTTGAAAGACTACCTCCCCTCAACTATTCAATGCTGAAAGAGCAAGCATTGCGGAAGAAAATGACGGAACTGGGAATCTCTAACCAGGGGCCTCGTATCCTTCTGGAAAAGCGCCATAAAGAGTGGTTAACGCTATGGAATGCGAACTGCGATGCGGCTATCCCGAAGAAGCGCTCAGAATTGCTCCACGACCTGGAAATCTGGGAGCGTACCCAAGGCGGCCGAGCACCGACCACAGGCCGAGTTGTACAAACTGCAGCGGTGATAAAGGACAAGGATTTTGATGGAGCCGCCTGGGCAGCGAAGCATGACACCTCTTTCAAAGACCTTATTGCGAGCGCGCGAAAAAGTCGTCAGGAGGCCAAAAAGAAGGCGGAGGAGGGTGACAAATTGACTGGCAATCAATCACAGGGCTCGACTGGCCAGCCCCCAGAATTGATTGTCATTTCATCATCTCAACCACCTGGAAGCACGACCACAGATGAAAATCCGATAACTCACCAGGGGGAAGAAAAGACAGAAAATGCTCCTGGTTTGCAATCATTACCCTTCGCCCACACTGAAGCAATGTCCTGGGAGGCGTCACAACGACCAATAGACTCAGCCCTAACAACAGAAGGGCCAGAAATAAGGAGAGCGGTTGAAGCAGATAAATACTAGCGTGTGCATATTCGAAAATTAAATAATCGCATCCATCAGACTTGAACATAGTCGGTTGAGAGTAATGAATATAATGAAATTATAGCGTAGACCCCACAAGGGGCTACCACTTCACAGCGTCAACGAGAGTTTTGCTATTCCTTAGACTATAAAGACCTTTGATCCCGCTATTATCCCATTGTGATATCTATGCATCAATTGCGCCCGTGTCCACAACCTAACTAACCTTGTAGTGAGTGTTCTGCCCTTAGAAAACCTGATATTGCCAGCTCATGATTATATCCCGAATAATGACTCCTCCACACCTCTCTTTACCTCGCCTCTATGCATCAAGCGTTAGATTTGCAATGCCTGTTTCTTTGGTTGGTGACTGAGCCCCTATTCGCTCGGGTGCATCTCCTGTAGGAATCGATGGTAGTCCATCGAGTGCCTTCATAGCCTCAGCAGCTTCTCGAGCCTCCTCCTTGCGGCGCTGCTTCTCTTCTTCCTCCTTCTTCTGTTCCCTCTCGAGGGTCTCAAGCTCCTCATCTATCTCTTCCTCATCTATAACCATCCCTGTAGGCTCAGCCAAGATGGCAGATAATTCGTCCGTGGCGCTCATTTGCTCCCTGAGACGATCCATAGTGCTTTCCACCCTTTCAGTGCCCCCGATCTGGGCATTAAGGCTCTTGAGCGCACTAGCAGACGACTCCATAATCTTGACCAACTGAACCTGATCGGAGGCCTGCTGCAGTTTTGAAGCCACCTCCTCCAGCTGGTTGAGAGTTGCGTATCGCGTAGACAAAGAAGATTCAGCTCGTTTTTTCGACTTGAGTGCTGCCAGAGCGGTGACGCGATTCTTGCGTAAGACGGCACTCCTTGCCTCCTGATCCAGTTCATCTATCCGCTTGTTGAGAAGGTCAACCTGATGCTCCAAGCTACTGGTAAGCTCCTTTATAGACGCAATAGACGCATCCTCCTCGGTGATTCCTCTTGCTTCGCCGCTTCCTCGGATACGGACCGTATTGCCATCGTATTCAATCATGTCCTTGTCTCGGGAGAGGAACTTTAGCATCACATCGAAATCCGTATCCGACAGTCGCTGATCCTTAGCCAGCACCGATACGAATAACGTCTGGAACTGAGCTCTCGTGAAAACTCGGTCGTATCTTGATGTTTTCTCGGCAATCTTCTCCCCCAGCTCCCGGCTGGTGGCTTCCACATTTTTCATGATAACGTAGTTACCCTTGGGTATCTTGTCTTCGCCTCGAGCCGGATCGATGACTCCCAGTTGACGAAGGGTCCATCCCATTACATTCCATGGCACCTGCGACCAACTCTGTTGCTGTTGATATATATTCTGGTTTGACCGTAGGAAGCTCTGGAGCGGAATCAAATCCTTTTGTGCTAGCGCTTCGTTTATGACAGTACCAAGCGCCAACGGTTGGCCGAATTGTTTGCTATCTAGCGACCGCCGTAGCGATTCGTCTAGGTCAAAAATGAGTACACTAGACTTGGAGCCCTGGCGAGATAGCAGCCCTTCAGATGCCAGTCTCGCGAGCGCGACTAGCCAAGCTGAGATGTTCGCATGATAGCCATCGGGGTTGAGGGTCCTTTGTGAGCGGAAATCAGAGTACAGCGCAGGGATTCGAGCCCTATTAAAGTCAGTACGAATGCTCTGCCGTTGTCTGGAGATGGATGGATAATGGGATCGCATGGTGTATCCTTACTTGCGAAAGTTGGCATCGTGCTGGACCAGGTAATCAGAGAGCTCGCCCATTTCGATCCCGTTTGGAGAACAGCAGCAGCAGCTACTTCGATTCCTCGCGCTGCAAATTGATGCACTGGAGTAAGTTGCAGCTTAATTAATGATGAGCGTTGATAGAGGAGTTGCACAGCTAGTGCCTTCGCGACTAATACAAAGTGTTGGAAGGAGTGTGTGTTTTGATGCGATGACAAGCTTGGGGTTTCTTAGCGGGTGGGATGCCGCTAAGGCGCTGGCTTTACTGCCCAATTACTTGGGTTGCATGTGATTGAAGTATGTAGCGACCGATGCTACCTCTTCATCAGCCACCTCATTTCAGGAATTTACCCTGCGCCATATTCAGATGGTTAAAACAATGCATTACTGTACCTACCTAAGTAAGTTGTTTATTACATCAGTTGGTTAAATTATTTAAGCATTGTCAATTGAAAGGCCATTTCTATAGCATCGCGCACAGTGCATTGAATGGCTCAGAGCCCAGTATCGTCAAATAAGTTGACATATTATAAATACCTTGGATTCTTCATCACCAAGGCGTCTAAACATTCAAGGTAACGAAAGGCCTGCCCTTCATTCATCTATTCTCGAAACCGATAGATACAAGATCGTTAAGGCTAAGACGTATTATTAGTAGCGGTCCACTACCGCACCGGCCAGATAAGGAGCAAAACAAAGACGAAGCCTCCCAACAGTTCATGTCTTTGCCAAGTTCATCTTTTACCAACGCTTGCGACTTAACCCAAATCCCATTGTCCTTATTCAAAGCCCTCTTTATCTATATCTTCATTGGTATCTTTACTCATTTCCTCATTGTGCAGTGGTGCCGTCTCCAACGCCCCGCCTCGGGCCAGATTGCTCGCTCTCCTTGAACGCAGGTCCGTCAACGCCTCACTCTCCTCATCTATGCTGTCATCAATTGCATCTTCTGATATGCCCCTATCATGCCCAGCCGGAAATTCCAACTTCTCCGTCAATTCATGCTGCAGCGAGTCCATGGTTTCCCGAGCGATGGCAAATCGGGATATGCCATGGCCATGCGGTAACGTTTCGTATGTTCTTTTGGCTTCGTTGAGACATCGCTGAGCGGGAATATACTTGGACTGTTGGGCCCAAGCTTTGGCTGCAAAGACGCTCCAGGCAGCTGACTTTCGCCGCCGGCTGCCCCAATTCCAGCTGCCAACACCTAGTTTAGAGGCGTAACAGATTGCCAACCGCTCTTTGAGCAGTGCATCTCCAATATTGCCTAGAATCTTTGATTCAAGCAGACGGGTACACCATCGTGCGGCATCGTCAATGCTGGAGCCCCCTCTTAGCCGTAGGAGCTCCTGAGCCAGAATCAAAGTCCTCATCGCTCCGTATGGAGAGCTGCATCGTGTATTATATGAGTAGAATGCCGACTCCAACATTTGGTCCACAGTTTCTGCGCGGCTCTTTGATGTCAGTTGCTGTGGCATTAGAAGAAGGCTAAGAGCTGCCATTTCATTAGTTGCGGCGTGATATTTCCAAGCTTTTGCTTCGCTGAAATCGGACCTCAGCAGATCGTAGGTGGAGTGAGCCAGCCTCCAGTCGCGTAGCATAAAGGCAAAATCAGCCAGTTTTCGCATGATGGCTTCAGATGTATCAGCCCTATAGAATCCAGAAGGGTCATAGCCATCTTTGCTAGTGTTGATGCCGCTAGATGAAGAGCGCGAACTACTACCGAATCCCGTCCACCTCTTTGATAAACTCATAAACCTTCCCGTTATCCCCCTACGCCTGGAGGCAACTTGGTCATTCCAAATAGTAGCGTGGCGCTCCATGGTAGGAATGATCGACTGTGTGACCATTTCGCGAACAAACGTGCGGATGGCGGTCGCGTCGGATTCAAAGATGTAGCGTGATGGATCCTCAAAATCTTCGTCATTCTCGCTTCGGCGAATTTCTGCCAACTCTTCAGGAGCGGACATCCAATCGCTTCGGGGAAGAGGAATGCTGTCGTCATCTGTTTCAACACTCTGACTACACCGTATTCTTAGCAAGTGGCAGTGAAGCCCAAGATGTCGCTTCATTTGCTCAAAGAGTCCCATTGATCTCGTGATGTCATCGTTCTCTTCATCATGAACCAACACATAGTACCTGAGGTAGTCGCCATCTACCCATGAAGGCAGCTTCCTCTCACCCTGGCTAGTTTCAGAATATAGTCTCCGCAGCTCTTCTATTGGAGCAGCATTGCGGGAGCTGATAGCTATGATGCAAGCTACAGGATGAGCAAACGTTTCGTGCGCTGAGATGGGCAATCCCGATAAAAGCCGCCGTAGATACAAAGCATAGTATGGAGAAGCAGCCTCGGAGTCTGAACCATATCTCATCATGATGCTCTGATGCGGCATTCCGAGGAATGATTCTTCAGCATATGAGAGATGGCGCTCAACAACGGCTTCGATGTCGTTTACGGCTGACCTGTTCCCTGTAGCTCTTTCCTGTGCTCCGTTTTGATTCCGCGGCGCTTGGGTTTGCTGAGACCCTGATGACATTGCATCTGGGCGCTCTATGTTTTCTCCGAATCGTGTAAATCGGATAGAAAAATCCTCAACGATTCGCCCAACGCCGTTGCTGTCCCTAATGTTTACTTTCCCCTGGATATTTTCTCCAAAGGGCCGTAGTAATTCCCACAGCCCATGTTGGAAGCCTTTCTCGCGAATCAAAGCATCCGTGTCCCGTGAGGCATAGACAGACACATGAGGTACAAAGGACTTTAGGATCAGATTCAATGGCTCGCCCGGATCGTCCCCGATATTTTCTGGTAATCCGCGGTTCTGGCCTATATCAAATACAGTACCCGACAGAACTCGTGATGGGGACCCTCGTCCTGCAGGTGACATAGATCTCGACCCCGGTGGTGATAGAGTAGAGGCGTATAAAGAGGCGGCAGAGGGGTTCGATCTTCGAAATACAAGCGTTGATTCTGAAGGAGATGTTGGAAAGGGCTCGATCGTCGAAGTCGAATGCCTCATATAAGAGAATTTCGCAGCGGAGGCCGCAGCGGGCAACGCCTGAATCGGTTCCGTAGACGATTCATCTTGAGGCCGTGGCATGAAGGCGACTTGGTGCGGTGATTCCGCTGAGACAATTCAGACACTTGTGGTGACTTCATGCGGAACGAGAGGCTGAAGTAGAGTCGCGAGCTTCTAATGTCGTAATACAGCTCTGCATATTCCTCTTGCGAAGCGTGTCAGCGCTGATGCGTCGGGAGATGTCACTTGCGTATTAATGCCACGGTCGGCTGCTCATGATATCAAAAGCCCCGACTTCTACTACTAGTATTAGGACTGCCCCACATTTCTGTACCGGGGTGTCGGTTCTCCGTTCTCCGTTCCGCTTCGTTATCTGCATAGTCCGTAGCCAAGCTACCTGCCTAATAATAGCAGCAGCTTTATATGGACCGTCTGTCCATCTCTTCATCTTCAATCTCACGATCGAGGAGTAACAAAAGCTACATTTATCGACATGCCATCAGATCTTTCCAACTACCTCGCGTCAAGATACTTAGTTGCCGACCCTAAGCCATCGTCAAAGAAGCGCAAGCGCAAGCAAGCAAATGCAGCCTCAGGACTACTTATAACCGACGACGACGACTCAGCCTGGAACAATGGCAGCAAGCAGGATGATGCAGATGAGGATGGGCCGTTGACTGTTTTGGGGGCAACGGCTGAATTCAGGAAAACTAAGAAAAGCAATTGGAAAACCGTAGGGGAGGGTGGAAATGCGTCAAGTAAAGACGATAGCGCCGCAGCTGCGGATGCGATCATCGCGTCAGCTGCTGCAGAGAACGATGCCGCAAGAGCCGCCGATGACGAGCTACCGGTTATTGAAGACAGTGGAAGCGTGGTAAAAATGAGCGATGGAACACACGCCGGTTTACAGAGCGCCGCTGCTGTCTCGGCACAATTGAGGCGGCGACAGCAAGAGGAGCGCGAGGATTTCGAACGCCACCGAAAAAGTGCAAAAGAAGAAGAAACGGTTTATCGAGATGCCACTGGGCGGCGCATTGATATTTCTATGAAGAGAGCGGAAGCAAGACGCGCAGCTGCAGAGGCTCAGGAAAAGGAGAGGCTCGCTATAGAATCTCTAAAGGGCGACGTCCAGCAGGAAAATGCAAGACGACGCAAGGAGGAGCTGGAAGACGCCAAGCTCATGTCCTTCGCCAGAAAGGCCGACGATGAGGGTATGAACAGGGAACTTAAAGAGCAGAGGAGATGGAACGATCCTATGACGCAGTTTATGGCTGAGAAGGATACAAGTCGTGGAAGCAAGAATTCAAAGCGCCGACCTGTCTACTCGGGGACTGCAGCCCCAAACCGCTATGGGATCAGACCGGGATATCGATGGGACGGCGTGGACAGAGGTAATGGACTCGAAGCAGAGCGGTTCAAGGCGATGAATCGACGTGAACGAAACAAGGGACTGGATTATGCATGGCAAATGGATGAATAATTATAATAGTATATATCATATCATGAGATACCCTACGAGGATTAGGATTAAGTAGTCTGGCATCGTAACGATAGGCGCGTCGTCGCTATAATTGGGAAAAAAAAATCGTTTAATCCGTCATCGAGTTCGTGACTACCTCGCAGTCCACTCCCCAACGATCTTTGATCCATTGCGATACTTTCGAGGCATGCTGCCCTTGATCAAAAGCATTTCCCCATCATCATTTTCGACGCCGCAAGCGCTTATCAGGTCCATAATCGCAAAGCTGCTTAACAAGACCGATCCATTCCTGTCTAGGCATGCGGCCAGCTCCATCTCCAACACGACCCTGGAATAGGTTGATGAGGTCACCAATGGTTATTCCGTCCACAGGTATCTTTTCCAGGATTTCCCATGACTCAATGAGTCCACCCGTCAAAGAAGAAGAAGAAGCACCTGTGTATCGACCGTCAGCATCAAGAAGGCTAATATGATATATGATATTGAGTAGAGGGGGGATGGGAAGAATCTTACCAGCCTGAACGGGGTTTGGACTGCCAGCCCTGGATGCAGAAGGCGTTCCCCTTGAGCTACCAACAAGCTTGATCTTCTTCTTCTGCATGGCTCCATCCGACA
This sequence comes from Trichoderma brevicompactum, assembly GCA_003012085.1. NCBI lineage: Eukaryota > Fungi > Ascomycota > Sordariomycetes > Hypocreales > Hypocreaceae > Trichoderma > Trichoderma brevicompactum. Next base: position 51,307 of record PXNZ01000472.1, on the reverse strand, counting down.
TCTCGCCAGCAGTGGCTTCCCCATCACTTCCGGAGCCGGCCGTAATCTTAGGACGGCGTACTGTATTAGTTTGCGGCAGTCCGGGTGTACTGGGTCGGCTTTCAGGAGCGGCTGCTGACGTCTTCTTCAACTTTTTCCTAGTTGACTCGTTGCCACTTGATTCCGACAGGGCAGGCGAACCAGCACGTTTCAAAGACTTCCCTTTCTTTCCCAATTCAGAAAGCTTCTGCTTGCCTTGTGGTGTAGTGGAGCCTTTGGCATTTTGGGACTTGGACTTATCCTTGGTATCACTTTGACCATCTTTATTTTCGCCTTCCTTTTTGTCGTCTTCTTTTCCAGCTTCCTCCTCTTCGTCGGAGCTATCGTCGTCGCTCTATGGAAGGTGAGTAAGGAGTTAGACTGCCCATAGGTATGAAAGTGAACTTACCGAGCTGCTCCATGGGTTGGAACCAGAGTCATCGCTTTCGTATATATCTTCTCGGTCTCTCTTTATGAGAGCCTTCTTCGTGGTCTTGCCATATTTTTGTCTTTCCAGCTCCTCCCTTAGCTGCTCTTGTAGTTCCTTGTCCACTTCTTGCTCATCTCCTTCACCGAACAGATTTGCGCCTAGCTGTTCTCGTCGAATTCGGTCCTTAGACTCTTTCGTATCTTCATCGTCGTTTCGCTCAAAGTGAGGGGTCTCATCGTCATCCTGGAACTCATCACCGGAGATGTCAAGCTCGTCGTGTTCCATCTTCTCCGCGCGTGAAGCCGCCTTGAAGGTATCGCTTTCCGTCTTAATCATTTGCCCGCGCCCATACAACATCCGCCGTGTAGCTTCGAGATCGTTCAGACCAGCCTTCTTCTCCTCGTCCTTCATAACCCAACGGCCAACGTCAACCTTGCGGTTCATGAAAGCTTCAGCCTGATCTATCGTAAAGGGTTGAAAGGGAGGCTTGGCGTTGAACCTATAGCATTTCTCCAATGGGACCATGCGGAAGACGGATTTGTCAATCATGAATGCAACGCTGGATTCGGAAAGCGCAGCTACATAGCTGCCCACCCACACGTTTTTCCCGTCTGCGTCTTCCAAATGCCACGGCAGAGCCTCTTCGTATCTCAAATCTGATTCCTTCTTCGCCGCCGATGTTTTTGGGGCTCGATTGAACATTGTTTTCTCTTCCTTTTGTTTCTTTGGCCGTTTGGCAATGACCTCTTTGGCAACGGGTGCAATTTTAGCCTGATCGATAGCTCTCTGAGCTTCTCTCTCTGCCTTTATCTGCGCTAGCCTTTCTGCCTCTTGCTCATCTACTGGGGGTCGTTCAGGCTCCTCTTCTTTCACCATTCTTCCGGGAGGAGGCTGGCGGGCATCTCGCCGATGAAGAGTCACAGGTCTGGCAAATTCGTCTTGGTCTGTCGGGTCAATAGGCTTGTCGCCCAGTTTGGTTTGAGAGAATCTCATGAGATGATACCGAATTCCGTCGAGCAAAGCCTTTTTGGTTGTCATAATGGGTATGTCGTTAAAGGGATAAGGAGGGGGCGGTTCGCTCCATCCGCCATACTGTTTCCGTAGTTCTTCAACATTGGGTTTTGCACCATTCGCTGTAGCCTGTGCTGAAGTCGATTGCGCGTTATTTGAAGGCGGCCGATTGGGTTTTGGGGCTGGTTTGCGAGATGATGCGACGAGTGGGTTCACAGGTTTCTTCCGAAGAGGACGAAGAGGGTTCGGCTTCTGGCTCCGTGGAGCGCCATTGGGATTTCCAGAAGGAGCGCTCATTTTGATATCGCAGTAAGCGCTAGAAGTCGAGATACGGATTGAGCAGAAAAGGCACGCAGCCTCTTCACACGAAGCTGCCGTGCCTCCGCAGCTAAACGAAGAGCTACAGCTGATCGCGGCAGCGTGTTATCTATTGAAGATTCGTGTCAAATGGCGCGATATATGATGTTGGCAAAAGCTAATACATCATCTAGCCTAATGATAAGAGATGCTGCTGACGCACAGCTGTGGAGGCAATGATGATTGGGATCGTTGCGAAAGTGAACAGAAGATGGGTGCCGCCGGCAGATCACCAACGGTAGGTGGTGCCTAGTAGCTCAGTTTGTGCGGCGGCCGGAGAACTGCCGCTGCTATGACGCTTGATGACAAAGGCTAAGGGAAACAGGTGCTCGTACCCGGTACCTTAGGAGCTAGAAGTACGGAGCATCACCAGGCGTATAAGTACTTCTCGCATTACCAATGTGCTTCAGTATAGACAACTTGTACTAGGTACCTCGTGGCATTGTTGAATGTTTCAATAAGGTACCCAGGTAGGTAGCTTTCTCTCAGACTTTGTAGCGAAGAGTTGAAACTTTCAAAGTGCTTCAAGGTAAGAACAATAGAGGGCTGCTAAATAGAAGCATCTAGTCTTTGAAATGGCTGCTATTCTTCATCTCTACGCTTTGTACCTACCTTAGTTCCTTAATAGTATTCAATCTTACTTCATAATTGCCAGGTATCTCAGTACCTGAACCTAGGCTCCAAGGTAAGGCGCTGTTAATAGCACGGCGCGGAGTACAGCGTACCGTCTTTTACAAGTAGCATCTACTGTCTGCATCAACATGCCTGATGATAGGTGTTCGGGGAGGTATGATGAGAATAAAGTACTCGATACCTGCTAGGGTGGCAGGCCACTATCAGATGGGTCTCATCGCCAGGTATCCTGGCTAATGCGGCTGAGAGCGATCCTAAGTGATCAATGCCAGCAGGTACGGAGCACTGGCGACAGCCTCAAGCACTACCTCTGTACCCTAGTACCTGTACCTACAACCAGCCCACTACAGCACTAGCAGCTTGTCGACTCCTCTTATTCGGCAACACCCTCCGCTTCCCCAAGGCTACTTCCACTGTACGAAACAGCCCATCAAACTTGGCATATTGCATTTGGGGAGGAGAAGGTCTTCTTCTCACTTGTTTACCACTATTTGATGCCCATCGAAACTCATAGCCTTCTATCGTGTGTTAGTTTCCCTCGGCTTTCTATACTCTTAACTTTTTTGGCACCTGAATCCCCATATCATATCGCCATCAGCTGGGCCGAGCCTAAGCCTTGCATAGCCAAAATTCGACACAGCAACGCCTTTGAACACCACCCCTCTTGTACATCTGGTTTGTCGCCATCTTTATTCTGACTCCTCACTCACATCTCGTTTCAAAAATAGTTGTCCTACTATCTAGAGGATGTTGATGTTGTAAAAGGAAAAGATTAAAGTTCTTTTAGGGTGCTGAGAGCTACGAACCAGCCCACGTTGCGATTTTCTAGTCTTATCGATTACTTTGGGCTCATGGCTTAGAACAAGATGCTACCTAATAAAAGAGAACCTCATACTGCCGGAGGTGATGGATCGACCTCAGGGCTCGAAGGCCACCTCCGGAACTTGATTCTTACAAACGCCAATCCGAACAAGAATTCTGCAAGCATTCCGTCTGCGGCCTCTCGCCCTCAGATCCCGGCATCATACCAGCCTCCGTTGCCGGAAGCGCAGCCAGCAAATTCTTCATATAATCCGGGACATTACACTACCAATTCTAATTATGCAAAAGAAGAGACGGCCTTTGATGCTCAATCGCAGCATGGACCGCATTCACCTAAACCCGCCAGGAGGCGCCCAAACCAGGCTCAACGACGCCAGATGACATCTCAGCTCACACTCTCCCCTGAGTCTCGACCACAAGTACCTCCCTATAGTCATCCAAATAGGCCCAATCCCCAATGGACGTCCTCACAATCTCAATCTTGGTCAACGCCGAGGCCTTCGGAATATCCTCGTGCACGTAGTTCCTGGAATGGACCTACACAGTCATCTGCAAACAGGCCTCAGCACCAGAATTCGCCTTCGAGACAATTCAACACACTGCAATCTCACAGTGCGCACCAGAGTACAGGGTCAATCCACGGCTATCATCGCTCCTATATCAAACCAGAAGAAATTGCGAATCAGGCTCATCTACTGGATATACTCTGTCACCAGGTGGTTGCTCATTCTGAAATTGATAGATCTGAAATAGCGGAAAAGGAAGCTTTTCGGCAACGAATTGAGCACATTTGCCGTCAAGTTATCACTCAATTCGAGCAGCAACAGGATATGAGCAACGTGTTTCCTCCCTTTTCCGTGGAACTAAGATGCTTCGGCAGTCTTTCTTCCGGGTTCGCTACAAAGGCCTCTGACATGGACCTCGGTCTCATATCTCCTCTATCCAAGATTCAGCCTGATGCCCCCGGGTCCCCCATACCTCGATTGATTGAAAAGGCGTTCTTGCAAGCTGGCCTTGGCGCAAGGCTTTTGAGTCGTACTAGAGTCCCAATCATCAAACTCTGCGAGCTCCCTCCAGAAACCCTCCTTAAGGGTCTCCTGGAAGAGCGCGAAAAGTGGGAACGTGGCGCTGATAATGATACTCAGTCTGGGGCTGCTGAAGCCGAACTTGATAATGACAGCTCTGTTCACGGCGGCGATGATGATGACCATACACAAAGCGGGGCTGTTGATGCTGCGTCGGATTCATTGGGAGAATTCGAGATCGTCTGTAAAGATTCTGGAGAGTTGAGGCGTTTTCGACTTCAACAAGGGCCTAAACACTCTCTTGATTCATACTATGGTCTGGCCAAGCGCGTTCTACGAAGAGCTGGCGGCTTTGATGTCAATGCCTCGAACTGGAATGACTTCACCGCGCCTGATTGGGATATTCTGAACCGTGTCTGTCGGGCCTTTATCCAAGGGTTGGCGGATAAATCCTTGCAAAAGCGCATCTCAACATTTCCTTCCATTTCCACCGCGGATGTAGCTTCAATCACTGGCCATCACCGCTCCCTCTTTGGGATATTCATGCAAGTGGAAGGAGAGTACATATTGCGCAGATGGGAATTATGGACTGAGGGCCTTCCTCTGAGACAAGTGGAAGATGATAAAATTATTGGGCAGTGGGAATCTCTGCAGCTTAGATCGCCTTCGGATGTGGATCCCGTTTCGTATAACAGGGAACTTCAGCTTGCTCTTGAAAAGCTCAAGAAAATACCATCCGTGCAGCTATTACTACTTGAGCAAGATCAGCAAGAGACACCTACCCAGTATTACACCAGAGTAAGGAACACCATAAATAATATGGGTTCTCCACTAGCAGCGCAAGAAGCCGCAATTGGCCAATATATTGCAGGGATCTTTCACGAAGAAATTCGACAGCAGTTGGGAGATTATCTCGAACAGTTTCCAGAGCAGGCAACGATTCAGGCACTGGGATGTCGTCATAAAAGCATTCATCTAGTCAACGAGTTTGAAAGAGCTATTGAAAACAACCTGTATGATGCAGCATGTGTGCCGGATATTATGCAGTACATTGAGCTATTGCGGCTCCCCCTTCAGAAAAGAATGATAGGGCCAGGGAAATCCTGTTATATAACACCAATTCCTGCTGAGCTCTCAACAGTTTTTGCCAAGATCAAGACCCTAACTGACCCTCACAAACTGGCACCGAATCAACCGCGTGATAGATATCGAGACCCGCTAGAATTTCCCAAGACAGATGCCGGAGTGCAATGCGATATCAATTTTTCTGCCCATTTGGCTCTTCAGAACACGCTCCTGCTACGCTGCTACTCACACACAGACCCAAGGGTCCGGCCCATGATCTTATTTGTCAAGCACTGGGCCAAAGTGCGAGGCATCAATTCTGGTTATCGCGGCACTTTGAGCAGCTATGGCTACGTTTTAATGGTTTTGCATTATCTTGTCAATGTTGTGCAGCCTTTTGTTTGCCCAAATCTCCAACAGCTTGCACCACTACCCCCAAATAACTTGTCTCCGGCCGAAATACAATCCACGGTGAGTTGCCGAGGATACAATATTCAGTTTTGGAGAAATGAAGAAGAAATTATGAGACTGGCATCCCATAATCAGCTCAATGGAAATACAGAAAGCCTAGGGCACTTACTGAGGGGATTTTTTGAATACTTTGCTCAAACTGGTATGATGAGCAATGGGCTGAGCAGGGGCTTCGATTGGGGTCGCAACGTCATCAGTCTACGGACACATGGAGGAATTTTGACAAAGCAAGAAAAGGGATGGACGGGAGCAAAGACTGTTTACGAAGTTCAAAACGCAGCTGACTCAACCAATTCAACAATCCCTCCACAGCAGAGCACTCAACCACAGCCGGCTTCACATGCCCCCAAGAGCGGAGATGTCAAAGAGATCCGGCTGAGATATCTTTTTGCCATCGAGGATCCATTCGAAATAGATCACAACGTAGCACGAACAGTGACACACAACGGTATCGTATCAATTCGCAACGAGTTCCGCCGAGCTTGGAGAATCCTTCGCGCCGCGAGTAACGGAGATGTCCAGGAGAACTTGATTCAGGACGTTGAAAATCAGGAGGAGGTTTCAGCTTCTTTCCTGCAACTACTTGCAGATATACATGAGCCTGCTGCAGTTTGAATCTGTGGAATTGAGCAAGGTTCCTTGGATATTCTTTGAGTGGGAGAAAAAAAGATGTTTCTTTATTTGTTTTGGAGGGTTGTACCACTGCTGTTACAACTCCCCCGATGAAAAATGAGTTGGGAGTACTCTCATTGCCGATAAAAATGTTTATCTAGGACTTTATGTATCTATGGAGAGGATGTTGAACATGTTTCCTCTGTTCGTATTATTACTCGGCTTCTTGCTAGGTTTCTTATTGACGCCATGTGATTTCCCTCCCCGCTTGTCGTGCCTTCTCTCCTGTACATTATTTCGAGAACGTTCAGGCTCTTGGGCAGATGGCTGCTCCAAAGTTATAAACTCAGACAAGATGCGCAAAACATGAAGCTCCTTTGACATTTTTAAAAAGTCAGAAACTACACAAACATCTGGAAATTGAGAGAGGGGAGGCAGCTCCGATAGAAGTCTGAGGATCTGACTCAAGTTGAGAGTCATATCATCTGTGTTGTTGTTTTCCACAATGACGGAAGAAAGCACTTGGTTTAAAATACGGAGCGAATAGTATCCGGCTTGGATGTGTGCGCTGAAATGAATTATATCCCATGAAATTTTATCCCCGGAGGCAATCAAATTGCTACCATTTCGTTGAAGCGTGATTAGGGCGTGAGAGTTTTTGCCCTGTTGGTGACATTCTATAATGTCCAGTATCAAGCATAGCAAAATCCAGTAGTACTGTTGTGCAATTCCGGTTTCTCTTGCTCGTCTCATAAGAAGAAAAAGCTCGCCAGCTGCACTATTTGTTGCATCCTTGGAAAGTAACGGAATATCTCTCCCCTTTTGGTCGACATTTTGCACTCTTCTATATTCCTCAATGGAAATTGAGCAATGACGTTGGAGATGCTGGCATGCCGCTGAATAGGCTACTTTTCGGATGTGCGCGCTCGCGTCCCAAGAAGTTCCTTTATTAGGATTCTCGATTAAAGAAGGAAGGAAAACTTTGACCTTCTCCTGGGCACCCTTGATTTTGGGTGCTTGGCCAATCTGGAGAAGTAGCTCTGAAACCCTGGGATCAAGGGTGTTCAATAGAAGAAGGTTACCCCCAACCAATTGAGGTATCAGTGCCTTTTCGTGGCAGACATATTGTTGACGGAAATGATCATAATCCACGGCATCTGCTATAGGCCCTGAGCATGCCTTCAACAGCATAGGAAGTGTGGCATTGGGAGAACGAATACGCTCATATCCCAACCGACAAGCATCGGTGGATTTTGGTAGTCCAAGTTTCGTGTAAATTTTACAAGGGGCATACACCGTGCAGGCTAGCATCGAACTAGCATTCTCGTGAATGTCTCGAAAGAAAACGACTTTGCCATTAGCAAGCTCGTGGGCAAGTAAATCGGAATCAGATGTCAATATTGTCCCACCATGCCTCGCAACGTCCGAAGCGCAGTAGGCATCGGCCTCTCCAGGAATAATGAAGCATTTGTCTCGGTATCTCGGACTATCCCGGATATTATCAATGATTGCAGGCACTAGAAAGCTCGGGTCTAGAGAGGTCTTGTCTGTGTATCTTGCTGGGCGGGATGCATCCAGGTATATGTCGTTTGTGGGAACCACATGTTTGCGAGGGCAAGCAGTGGAATTTGCAGAGTAGAATATATTGAGTCTGGAAGTTACCTTTTTCACCCTCTCCATACGTACTGGTTGTTTGGATGTTGGTAGATAGCCATCAAAGTATATGGCTCGACTGCCTGTATGTTAGCCATGATCTTCGCTTGCTATGCCTTGTTCTTAGTGAAAAAGCTGACATGGTTACCTGCTGATCCTCTAGTCGATCCAACCAATCTATGACGACCTGGCCAAGAAGCCGATATGACGGCTGGCTAGCTCCTTGAATCCTACATATATGGAGAATATGGTAGGCCAATGCCGGGCCATCGATGACTACCGTTTGACGCTGTAGAATTTCGTCGGAGGCATAGCGCTCGAGGGTTGTAATCAAGTGAGGAATTCCCATACCAGCTGAATCTAATCGGAACAAAACTTGAAGACCAGGATCGCCGCTACATGGGATAAACCAATTATATGGGATAAGACTGTAAGCTTACTCCGTAGCAGCAGCAGTGTATTCTTTTGGAGGCTGCATTATCAGTCTGCGATAAGTTTTGTGGAACTGATTTGCCTGTCTAAGCAGCAATCGGCAAGCCATTAATCCATGATAACGCCCAGGGCAATCAAAATGTACGAAGTAACTTTCCCACGAAGTGCCCCGCCACAGAATATGCGGCATGACATAGTGGCCTGCACAAGCCCCGCACTGTGATTTCTGCGGGAGGCTGCAAGGTCTGGACAATCCACAGCCAATCAAATGGGCCACTGATACTGGCTACGGCACTAAACGGTACCGTAATCCCACGTGCAATCCACACAGTATGACTCCCCAGGGCTCCACGCCTAGAGAAAGAAAAAAAAGCTGCTCGTTTCGCCCAACATTTTCTTTCAAACTTTTTTTCCCCTTCTCCCTCAAGGGTCGGTCACAATGCGCAACACGCTCATTTTCGCTGGCAATTCGTGCCCAGCTCTCACCGGACAAATATGTGAGAACCTGGGCATGACTCCTGCTAATGCGGAGCTGACCCAATTCTCCAATGTGAGCTTCCTGTAGCTCTTCGTTGTCGTTTTTGGTTCCTTGATTGTCGGCCTCGACAGATACTAACTCACTCCTCCTAAGGGCGAGACAAGTGTCAGGATCCTGACAAGCGTCCGAGAGAAGGATGTCTTCGTTGTTCAATCTGGAAGTTCCAGAATCAACGACTCCATCATGGAGTTACTCATCATGATATCCGCTTGCAAGGGCGGCTCCGCCAACAAAGTCACAGGTTCGATGGCCGAGCACTGGGTTCTGCCGTGAAACTTTGCTGACGTTGTTTCGCAGCTGTGCTTCCCTACTTCCCATACAGCCGGCAGTCAAAGAAGAAGTCTCCCAGAGGGGCTATTACCGCAAGAATGCTGTCCAACCTCCTCGGCGTTGCTGGCGTTAAGCACGTCATCACCGTGGATCTTCATGCCTCGCAGATGCAAGGCTTTTTCAGATGCCCCGTTGACAACCTCCATGCCGAGCCTATTATCGCTAAGTGGATTAAGCGAAATGTGCCAAACTGGCGAGAGGCGGTGGTCGTATCCAAAAACCCAGGCGGTACAAAGCGAGTTACTTCGCTCGCCGATGCCCTTAAGCTGAATTTTGGGTTGGTCACCACCGAGAGGAGGCGTGGCGCAAACATGACTGGAAGCATGATCATGAGCCATCTTGATGGGTTTGATCGGCGGTCTGCCTTTGAGAGTGCCTTGGCGCAGAGCGACAGCCAACAGTCCAAGCCGGATAAACCCGTCCCAGCTCGCGACCGAGCAAGGACTCCGGTTAGGAATGCCAGAGTTGTTACCGACTCTCAAGGTTCGCCTATTCGGTCTAGCGATTTGTCGACAAGTGCGACGAATCTTGCTGATCCTGTTCCAGAAGACCGGCGCACATCGCGGCGCAAGAGCTCTGTGCAGCTCGACTCCGACTACGATGATCGTCGTGCCCAAGAAGTCATTCACGGTCGACTGATTCAAGGTCACATTGTTGAAGATGACTTCCCATCTCCGGCAAGGTCCACGGCGGGGAACAGCGTGCATGAGGATGATCCGATGACAATGTCTCATGCTTCATCCTTCTTCGCGCCCGACCGCCAGTCACTGGCTGGCGGCGCCAACGGCGAAAGCAGCTCTGATGAGGAGGACAATGCTTTTGAAGACCCCAAGGCGGAGCACATGATCACACTGGTTGGCGATGTGAAAAATCGCACTGTCTTCATAGTCGACGACATGATTGACAAGCCAGGATCATGGATCGCTGCAGCCGAGACCGTGGTAAAAAAGGGCTTGGCCAAAAAGGTGTATTGCATTGCCACTCACGGCGTCTTCGGTGGAGACTGCCTAGAGCAACTGCAAGCATGCGAGTGCATCGACACCATTGTCGTTACTAACAGCTTCCCCATTAATGAGGAACGAGTGACGAACTCCAGCAAGCTGGTCATACTGGACCTCTCCTTTCTCCTGGCAGAGGCTATCCGCCGAAATCACTACGGCGAGTCAATTTCTCCCCTGTTTCAGCATATTGGGGATTGAAAAATGGAAGGTTGATGACTTGAATATGTAATCTGATATTGAGTTACCGCCTCTTTTCAAAGACTGCTGATAGCCTGGCTGGGTGGGTACTTTGAATTGTTTCATTCTTAGCGTGGCGTCTTCGGATTGAGGAAAGCAAAAGAAACAAAAAAGTCTTTACGATTTATACGCAAAAGGTCGGTCAATTGATGAATGACGATAAGTCTTGTTGTAGAAGATGCCCCCCTTTCAGATTCGTGAGTTTTTTTTCTCTCGCCATATCGTGTCTCCCAAAAACATCCCCAGCGGTGCTGTCACTTGTGACAGCAAGGATCCGATTCATCTCAGAATGGATTCTTAACGGAACGTTGGTAGATTGAATTATTCGATCCTAGAAGGCCCCTGATTCTGTGCCAGCTTTTGTTGGCCATGTGGGTTAGGGGCAAGAGAACCTTTCGAACATGCAAGGGAGTCTAGAGCTTTCTCTTGACTCAGAAGACTGTAAAGAAACCCTCCTACCTCCATTACTCGGATGAGCAGTTGGAGCTCGAGATATTCTAAGAAGAGCAAAAGAACCAAAAAAAAAAAAAAAAAAAAAAAAAAAAAAAATTAGGATGTAGTTTACGAATAAAATTGCCAAAGAGCACAGGCTCGTGGTTGATATTTGAATGCTTTATTTTTATTTATTTAATGTGCATGTGGTGCCTATATGTATTTGCGCACTGTCATTTAATCTAAGTCGGCCTGCGGTGCATGATGAGAGCAGATGCCTTTTGATGGGTCAGTAATCACGAGGCATGAAGCAAGGGTTAATATGAAAGAGGGCCTACCTGGTGGTTAGGATAAAGCAGAGACTCGGCAACGACGACATTCTCTCGCCTGGTAGCCGCAAAAACAATGACCTCGGCAATGTCGTCAGGTGTGAGGGGATCGCAGCCACTGATGGTGATGTTAGCAACCATGGAATGAAGTAAGGTTATAAGCCATGAGGAATTAGAGTGAAGTCTTACGCATAGACAGCATCAGCCTTGGCCTTGTCACCGTAGAAACGAACAACAGAAAATTCCTATAGCAATAATGAGCAAACCACACGTCAAGTTGATGTCTGCGAGAGCCTCTGCGGTTAAGGGTCTTACCGTTTCAACCTGGCCAGGGTCGATTTCGATGACCCTGATGCGAGTGGCGATGAGCTCCTTCCTCAAGCTTTCTGTGAAGCTTCGGACGGCGGCTTTACTGGCGCAGTAGATTGAGCCACCAGGATATGGTTCTCGGCCTATGAAGTAGGAGTTTAGTATCTTGTTAAGATGAAAGAATAAAGGTTATGTTGACAAGACCGAGCAGTATAAAAATTGAAAGCTTCAACGAGGCAATCAGATAGAGGGGGGTTATGACATACCAGCAATAGAGCCAATATTGATAATGTCTCCCTGGCCACCGTTTGGTCGCTTCTGGAAAATAGGCAGGATAGCCTGTGTCATGTTGATGAGGCCAGTAACATTTGTTGTGAAGACAATGTTCATGTCTTCCTCATCAATTTCAGGTGCTTTGGCCACACCCTTAACGAGTCCGCTAGTTGAGAGCAAAGAGTTGCAGAATTAGTAATTTAGTTCATACTTGAGAGGCACTCATAAGGTGCTGAGTGAGACGGTAAAGAGAGGGTAACAATTGTCTGAAATGAAGGGTAAAAGAAGGAGAAAAGAAAAACTTACGCATTGTTCACCAAGACATGGATATCCCTCCACTCCTCCGGCAGACTGTTCACAAAGCCCCGGATCTCGTCCGCTTTGCTCACATCAAGCTTCACAGGCAGCACCTTGACTCCATCGTTGGTCTCCTTGCGAATCTCAGCAGCAAGCTCCTCCAGAGAATCGGTACGACGAGCGGTGATGATGAGCCTCAGGTTGCCATTGGGATTGGTCCGTGCAAACTCAAGTGCCGTTGACCGTCCGATTCCAGAAGACGCTCCTGTGATGAGGATAGTTTTGCCCTCCAGGCGCTTCGCCGCTGCGGAAGATGCCATGTTGCGCGCAAAGATGAAGGATCTGCTTATTGAAGCCGAATTGGGGACAGAACCGAAATAACCGCGACGAACGGTTGAAGGAGCAAGAATACGAGACGAGAGGCGTTTCTCGCTATATGAGGAGAAGCTATAGCTTCCTCGCAAAGACAGGGGAGTCACAGCAGCACGGCGGAAAAGACTGATGGAGGAGGCTCTGGCTTGGACGGAAGGCATTAAGATATGCTTTCTCCGTTCCTGTGACTCGGACTCTGCACGCTAAGCCAATTGCTCAAAGGGCGCCTGGGAAGCGATGTTGCAAGAACCCAAAGAGATAAGATGGAACGTCGTAGAAGGAAAAGTGGGCTTGCTGTGAAGTGCGTTTTTGGGGATAAGGTACGGCTGTTTCCAAGATACCACCGACTGACTCATGAAACTACGACTATTTAGGTACTCTAGATACGTAATTATGTGGAAAGGTACCAAGGCAGAGTTAGCACCATTCATCATGCTGCCGAAAAATGGCGACAAAAGAGCAAAATAGCGCGGCAGATCTCTCTCTCATGTCCTCCAATTTTGCCAATTCCCCCACATCTTTCCAACAAAAAGATGGTGATGACCCCGCGCTGCTCTACGTGGGGCATTTTGCACCTCGCAAAAGGCGGCAAAAAGTGACACCGCCTTCCTACATATAATCCAACGCCCACTCTTGGCATGCGGATTTTTATCCTCACTTATCCGATGCAAAGGGCTTATTGGGAATATAACATTTCATGAGAAAAGACCTGTCATGACCCAGATCATCTACCTATATTCCAATGGCATTCTATTGCTTTGCATCAACAGAAGCATGCACTAATCAACAACAGTCCAACAACCTTTTCCGTTCTCGTCTTCTACAAGAATAGACCAACGGAGAAAACGGCAATCCCCCGTTATACAAATCCTATGTATATAGACATCAACTCATCAGGCGGCCATAAGCCTTGCAGCCAAAATGGAAACTATTATACCCAATCCACGACTATTAACAGCTGTTGCAGCTGACCCATCTTCACAAGACCCTGTCTAAACAGCATCCCGCAAAGGCATCAAGGGTTCTGTGGCTCTCTGCTGCATTTCTTCAGAGACCGATGCTTCGCGTTGCTGCTCACTGCTCTTTGGATGCAGTCGAAAACCATAAAATGTCGATAGCACTGCGAGGCAAGCCATTATCGCGGCTGTCCGAATAGTCATTTGAAACGCCGATATATATGCAGACTGGACAGCATCCAAGTTACCCCCCGTCAAGTGTTTCATGTCCCCATCAAAGGAAGACAACGCTTCGGAAGTGAGGATATCTGGAAGTCGATTGATAACTTTAGTATGCAGAAACACCGTAGAAACCGATACGCCAAGGCTGCCCCCCAAAATTCTCGCCTGCGCAATGATGCCATAAGCAGATGCTAGCAGGCTAAATTTTAGCATAAATGTGTAACCAAAGTGTTAATAAAAAGACCCCTACCCTTTTGCTGCATTGGTACTTCGACGCCAATCACGTTGGTCGCCGCCGCTGCACAAAGACCAAAACCAAGGCCTGTGAAAGCCAGAAACCCAAGTGCCTTTGCGTCGTCCTCAGATCCTCCTACTGTACTAAGGAGTCCACATCCAATAATCATCATGAATGCACCGCAGCGCATGGTTTCAGTAAGGTGTTTTTCATTCGCGTTGACCTTCCCGCTCAGCATGCTCCCGATGGCGACCGTTCCCAACATAGGGAGCAATGCCAGCCCAGAAACGAGTGGACTTCTACCGCTCACGACTTGCATCCTAATGGGAAACCAAAATATCAAAAGCAGATGCGGGTAGCCCATAAATAAAGTAGTTATTGCGCTTCTTGCGTAAATTCGGTTTCGGAAAAGCTTGGCGGGAAAGACGGGGACAAGAGAGTGAGCAAACCACTTATCAACGGCGAATGACCAAGCGAACAACGCCATCCAGCAGGTGAGGCCGATAGTCACCGGTGCGACGAATACTGCCCTCCTCCAGATCTTGGATCCTGATTCACCTGCATCCTGGAATGCGAACACGACGAGGACTGAAGCGGCGATGCCCAATATGGTGCCCACAACGTCAAATTGTTTCCATGATCGGAGTTGGGTATGCAGTATCGTCTCTTCCCTAGGCCAGCTAGTAAGAAATATGAGCAGAGAAACAAATCCAATTGGCCAGCTATGTTTCACGTCAGCAAAGTTATGCTGGGATGCTATCCATTACCGGAGTTGCGGACTTAATCCAAAAAATCCACCGCCAACTCGCATATTGAGTAAATGTTCCACCCAATATTGGCCCCAGGATGCCCGCACCTGCAATAACTACTCCCACGATGCTTCCTATATATTGGCGAAGTTGTGGAGGACTCTGTTGCGTCAGTATCAGGATAGACAAGGTATAGAGGCCTATGGTTTTTGTCAGCGTTCTCTTTTTTCTGCGAAAGACGTCATGGTCCACAAACCAGAACCTCCGACTCCTTGAAATACCCGACATATTATCAGCTGTTTCACGCTCTGAGTGAATCCGCACACAATAGAGAGTGACAAGAACAGGAGATAGGAAGCTACAAAAGCATTCCGCCGTCCCACGACGTCTGAAAAGGTGCTGGATGCAACGGTGAAACCAGCATAACCTAGAGTATATGCCAACACAACCCAGTTGATCAAACTATGCTCTTGAAATTCGACGCCGATGGTATATAAGCTGGTCGCAAGGATCGAAGAGTCGATTATAGAGAGAAACAGACCTGGGCAGACTCTGAGAATAAGATTAGTTCTTGTCGGTTCATGCAGGCTCCCCTTATGAACACTAGTGGATATTTACCCAAAGCACAGCAACCAAAATCGCCACACTGGCATGGTAATCGCAGGCTCGGGGTCTTGTGTATCGTATATATGCCGGGTTTCCATGGTTCTTCCAGAGTTAGATTGTCCCACGGTAGTTGGGAGTTCATTCCCGCCACCGACGTTCAAAGATCTTGAGGAAGATGACATTATGGGACACAGAAGGATCCTCGGGGTATGGTGAAGGTGAAGGACTCTTGACCGACAGCCCATACCCTAGGTAACATACTGAAAAAGTTTCGCGAATACTTGGTAGCAAATAACAAAAAGGCAACAACGACTAAGCGGCCGGGGTGAACCTGAACCAAGAGCCATGTCAGGAGCGACAAGCAAGAGATATTATCTCTCTTCAACCAGAGCAGCAAAAAAACACGCAGATGCGGAGTTAGATATGGTAGCTGTCCCAATACAAGCTATTTCAGCACTTTTCTCTGTCGCAATCATTTCCAATTTCGGTATACTTTAGGCATCAAGTAAATTCTTACAATCCACCACCAATCGTTTGCTACGGGGAGCAAAGTGAAGACGAGATGTATATGCCATGGTCAAAACAGCGGCTAAAATCACCGTGCTTGTTGGGCCGTAACTGAGCTATAAATGGGCAATTCCAGAATAATTCGTGTATGTAGTAATTGGTCTACACGCCTGATATTGCGCAGTACGATGATGGTAATAAGATCGAGTCTAGTCTTGTGACAGTACAAATACATTTGGCCGGATCTCGCCCAACGAGGAATGTTAATAAATAAAACGCCGTCCTGTATATGCAGACATAAATGACAGATAGTCCGTGCTAGAGCGCACGGAACTATTGGCGGTTTGTAGAAACTGCACAGAAGAGGCCTCAAATTTGTTTTATGCTGTTTTCACCAACCCGCTTAGACGACGAGTGTAAGCGACTCTATATCAAGAGAGGCGCTCGCGTCAAGGTATTACATCATGCTAATCAGGGGATATCCAAGGATAGAGAAAAGAGTGCCAAAGAAATCCTTACTAGAACTCCTTGGTAAGAATTATAACAGAGTAGCAAAACGACACCAAACGCCTGTTGGTTGGGGTGTTCAAAACTGCTTGAAATGATAATACGGAATATGCGGAATGGAAATTAGCTAATAATGCAGGGCTATTACTGCCTAGTTTGGACTAAGAAGAGCTAGCGGTGCATCTCTAGCCTGCAGTAGGCAATAATAGAGCTTAAAATGAGGTCCCGCGATAGCTACCTGTACCTACGTAGCTACCACTTCGATACAATCAAACAAACGTCGTTCAACCACTGCCCATCTGTGCCATCAGAAGTTTCAACTAAATAGAAACTTAGTTGTTGATAGTGCTGATATCTCAAGTTCCGTACTTTTTCATAACACATCCACGCAACTGCACCTTCATAACACACGCAAATTGCTTCCTCTAGGTACCCCGCAAGTGCCCAACACCACATTTCACACAGGCAGCTCAGGCAGCCCTCGCCCAGCATGACAGAGATCCTGGCACAAACACCTCCCATACTGCACGGCCCGTCGGACAAGGAAAGGAAGTATGATCGTCAGCTCAGGTTATGGGCTGCTTCAGGCCAGGCTGCCTTGGAATCGGCAAATATCCTCTTAATAAACTCGGGACCAGGCACAGTCGGCATTGAAACTCTGAAGAATCTTGTCCTACCTGGTTTGTTGGCTCCTTGCTAGATGATCAAGCTGAAGTGTGAATGCTTATGTCCTCTTCCCCGCAGGTATTGGCAGGTTTACTATTGCCGACGGTGCCGTTGTCCAAGACGTAGACCTCGGCGTCAACTTTTTCCTGGATGAGGCTTCCCTTGGCAAATCGAGAGCTCAGTGCTGTACTGAACTGCTCCTCGAGCTTAACCCAGAGGTGGATGGAGTCTGGAATTCTTCAGTGACAGTGAGTCTCCTGCTTAATGATAGCTCTCTACCTAACACGATGCATCATGGAGTGAAAGCTAACCCGATGTAGGATCCCGCCAGTCTTCGGGAGCTGCTCGAGGCGCCAGAGGTGTTCACCATGATCATGTACAGCCTCCCCTTGCAGCCAGGAATGCTTCAGGTCATCGAGGAGTACGGCCGTCGGCACCGTACACCACTTGTAGCTATCCACTCAGTTGGATTCTATTCTTACTTCCGCATCACGCTACCTGGTACATTTCCGATTGTTGACACTCACCCAGACGAAACTGCGACGACAGACCTGAGGCTTCTCGCTCCTTGGCCGGAGCTTTCCGAGTTCGCAAATGAAATGACCAAAGATATTCATAGTCTAGACCACCACGACCATGGCCACCTTCCAATGGTCGTTATTTTGCTTTACTACCTTAATATTTGGAAAGATGAACACGGCGGCGCCTACCCAACATCTTACAGCGAAAAGACGACATTTCGCCAACTGGTTTCCGATGCCACAAGGCGAGACAACCCCGAAGGAGGAGAAGAAAACTTTGATGAAGCTGTTGCCGCTGTAATGAAACACGTTGTTCTACCACCAGTCCCGTCGACGTTGACGCAGGTTTTTGAGTATGAGCACAAGGATGAGCAGCAGTCCAAGTCTAGTTTCTGGATCATTGCCGAAGCTTTGAAGGGATTTTATACTGAGCATCAATGCTTGCCCGTTGCTGGTGGCTTGCCTGATATGAAGGCCCAATCAAATGTCTACATCAAGCTACAGAATATCTACAAGGAAAAAGCTCGGAAAGATGCAAATGAGGTTTTGAACAGAGCACACGATATCCCGGGAGGCGAAGACATCGACCTGGAAGAGGTAGAGCTGTTCTGTACGAACGCGCGGTTCATCAAACTTATTAATACTACGGGAGATGGGCCCCAAAGTATGGAGCAAATCATAGGTATGCAACTCGTTGAATATTACAAGATGGGATTTGCTACTAACGAAAGTCTGATTTGGATAGAGCGTGAGCTCAGTAATGACGAAATTGCAGCCATCGCGGGACCAGAAATGCCGACATCACTCATCCCTATTTATCTTGCCCTGAGTGTGTCATCGTCTACTTCAACAATCTCAGCTGATGACATTGTAACTGTAGTCTGTCAAAGGGCACCTGCTCTCAAGGGCAACGAGCGCTTGACTCAAATAGCACAGGAGTTATCGAGAGCAGCTGGCGGGGAACTGCACAACATCTCAGCCGTAACCGGAGGTATGGTGGCACAAGAGGTAATTAAAATCATTACAAAGCAATATGTTCCTATTGACAATACGTGCATATTCGACGGCATTGAGAGTCGATGCCAGGTCTTGCGTTTATAATATCTACCCTTATCTCGAGATGAGATATGTGAGGTAGAATTGCCGACACGGAATTCTTGATAAACAAGTCGGGAGGAAACAAATTTACGGTTAAATGGGGTATTCAAGCGCATTCACAGTTATGAACACTGCACTATGAGCATTTACAGAAGTGGATAATTATACTATCTATAAAAATTCTAGAATTGAAGACGTACAATTGGATAAGGTAACAGACTGACCACACACTGCATGACACTGATGTTACAACGATCTTCTTCCTGCTGGCTACTAAATTGATGGATTGTAACGGAAGTTATCTAGGAGACCTACAGGCGCTTTTTAGCCTAGTAAGGATCGAGCAAAAGAGGTATAAACACAGAATAGGTACCAGGTAGGTTAGTACCCAGGTAAGTAGCTGTGAGGTTCTCCTTCCTTCAGCGGAATGTTTCCGAGTGTAATAGATGTGGCAGTCGCGTGGTGCGTTTTGGCGATTAAGGTAAGCGAATCAAGGTTCTCACCGCAAAGTGAACGAATTGATGATGGGCAATCGCTGAAGGGCAGCTACTGCCCTAGGAAAGAGTCGGCTAGATAAGGGGATAGATCCTTCCACTTTGGATGTATGTATATTATGAAAGAAGGTGCAGACCTATGTGCTTGGACTCGAGGAACCTTTCATCTTCAGTTGCTGCTAAACTTCTACCATCATTCAAAAAGCGACATTCTAGTTCATTTGATGACGATTGCTGCCATCTTTCTTTTCTCGATTTATAGCCATATATGTCCCTACTTGAAATTTGCCAGATACGTTCGACAGCTCTCGATTCCAAATGGAGAATCCACTTACCTGCAATAGCCTCAAGTGCAGAAAGGAGCTTACCGATCGCGCGCTCGTGACGACCTGCAGGTTGGTTCCATCACAAAAGCCCAGGAATATGTTGTCTATTATCTACTGATTACTTACCCACGACTCAGTCACATCTTCTGTCTTGAATGCGGTCAGCGGCTTCATCTTATAGGCCAAGAGAATCAGAGATGCACCACTTGCCCTGTGTGCAACGCACAACTACCAAAAGCGGAAGACGTCGCCCTCACCAACCTAACTCCTACCGAAGAGTATAAGACATGTCTCCTCAGTGGCTTGAGCCCCAACGTGATCATGGAGTGCGCCGGACGAGCCATCAGCTTTTGGGCGTACCAAACCACCCAGAACTTGTACTACCAGCAATACTTGTACAAGACGCTCTCAGAAAAATATGCTGCGCTTTGGGTCCGACTCGATCAAGCAAACATGGATGCAACTGCGGAGATTAACAGTTTATGTGAGAAGCTTAAGAGTTGGTGATATCGACAATTCCCCACCTGATCTCATGAGCTCACCAAGATAGGTATGACGGCTTCGCGGGATGCCTTGCAGCGGAAGAATGACGAGCTTGCAGAAGCTTTCAAAGATAAAAGCCGCAAGCTCTTTCAGACACAAGAACTTTATAATAAAGTCAAGAGAAAGGCCGAATTGGGTCAAATTGAGCGAGCAGCGTTTGATGCTGTGGACAGTTCCATCCGATCGGTGCCTCATCCTGGAGCAAACAATCAGGAACCTAACGCCTTTCTCTCTCGCCATTTTCATGACAATAATGAACGCAATCTCCCTGCAAGCCATGGGCTAAGATTCGACACCACAAAATTCGGTACAGGGTCGAACCTACAGCAACGCGAAAACGAGAGTAACTGGCCAAGAAAAAGAACTCAACTTCATGGTGAGAGATACTATATCCATGAGCTGGATTGTGTTTAACCCATCAATATTATTATAGAATTCGCACCAGAAGCTCAGCTATATCGTCAAGCAGCGGGCGATCGACTGTCAGCAGATATTTTGCGCCCCAACATTACGGGCATTGCAGGCTTAGCTAGAGGAGACGGCTTGAGACGATCTGGGACAAATTCTCCAGGTTTTCTCCAGCGACGTAATGGCTGGGCTGGCGTCGGCCTGACATCTGGGTTGAAAGTTGGTCAACCAATCGGCCACTCTGGGCTTGACGGGCCATTGAGAAGCCTCTGATTGAATGACCTGAAGTTGGTGGGCAGAAAATCGTGATATGTTGGCCCGAGGGAGAACATTTCGCTGGTAAACAAAGAGTGTAAACAAAGAGTGTCTTGAAATCTTTTTGACATGAACCAAATATGTACCGAAACGGCTGTGGAAACAAATCAGAAACTATTTACGTGAAAGCTCACATTGTTCAATCCAGAGCACGTCGAGATCCAATAATTGAACAAGCTAGTACACAATAGTGATATAGCCCGGCTACAATATTTATAATTCTACACGGATTCGCATCTCTATTGTGTCAGTATGCTAGATGTATCATGACTTAGTTTCGCTACCAATGGACAACATGCAAGTAGAAAGAGATCAGTATCTGCGGCGGTATCCGCCACCACCTAGAGAGCCAAGCTTCATCACGACCATTAAATACCGAGTACAACAAGTCAGAAAGACGATTCTCCATATCAAATTACGCAGGCGTCGAGAAGAAGATACTACTAGCCGGATACATCAAAAGTCACGGGCTAATGATACGAGTACTAATGCATCAAGACCTATAGCTGAGAGACTACCGGACGACAAGGGCAGAGGCCCAGTGCCAGCACGTTGCCAGTCGTATTCCACATTTAATATCTCTCCACTAGGAATGATGCCACCAATGTCCCCTCTTTGTCCTTTTGCGGAAGTACAGAGATCTCTCGTAATGTGCAACACGGGAGCCATAGTCCTGGACCGGAAGAAACTTGGGCGGCCGGGAGAGGCATTAACCTCTCATCCACAGCAGTTTTCGATACATACAAGGAGCTTGAGATGCAAGCGATAAGCACGATGAGCATGTGATGGACCCTGGGGAAAAGCGGACAATTGCTGTTGATGCGTGGGATGCAAAGCCAATCAAGTCGTGGGATTAAAGAGTGACAGATGGGTTATTAGACCAGAAGCGGTTATGAGCCGCTGCGGATGACTTCGTATTCTATCTTTAGCAGTGCCGAAGCTGGAATAGTGGCCGCCGATAGCATGTAATGGGCATACCTGCACGGAGAAAAGTACTTTGTAGATAAGCTGAACAAGTGCAAAAACCTAGAGATGCCGCAATTTTTGTGGGAGCGCCTTTGTACAGTGACTAATGTCATCACCATTGAGCATGGCGTAATGGTACCTCAGTGTGGCGCGGCTCCCTTGTGCGTGAGACATTCAGCGCCTCCTAGTGGCCCGCCAACTGCGAGTCCACGTACGTACACATGCTGCTCGTGTTGGACTTTTTTTAACATTTCCCAATTTTCCCACATGCCATGCCCATTCCTGTCCTGTCGCACCACGATTGTTGCATTGTCTTTCGTTCAATCGCTTGATCGCTTAACCTCGATCCTAATTCTGTGCCACAGTCTCCTTCAATTCGCTCGCTAGCCTTATTTTGATACCCCCCCTGTAACTTTCTAATCCTACGTTTCTTATCGACCGCCAATGATTGCGCCGTCCCCTCGAGAAGCCTCCATTCCTCATTAATCCAACGACTTCTTTCTGGGGCCAGCCGAGAGACAAGGACTCTTCTCAGCCAGCATTCTTATCTCGACTTTGCGACCTTGTTCCTCAATTTTTCCCCGCCCTCCTCACATCGACGGATCAACATCACTGCGCCTTCTTGGCCCGGCCAGCGGCTGTCAGCCGAGTGAAACAACAATAATAAACAGCCCCGTTTCGATTGGCTCCACGCGAGGCTTCGAATTCATTTTCGTAGCCCGCATGCTCTCATGGGTAAATCAGGACACAGGATATCCGCTCTAGACAAGTGGAAATAAAAAGGGACTTTGGCTTCGCTAACACGACGTGGTTGCGCAGGTCAATACGGTGTAATTCTCGATGCTGGCTCTTCGGGCACCCGTGTATACATCTACAAATGGAAACACCCTTCCAAAGCTCTCAAACAGGCTTCCTCCGACGCCCACATATTACCGAAGCTGAAACTCCATAAGAGCAAGAAAATACATCCAGGAGTTTCTACCTTTGCTGAGAATGTTGCCGCTGTCGGACCCGATCATTTAAAGGCCCTAATCGATACGGCCCTCGACGAGATACCGGCATCCCAAATCTCCGAAACACCCGTCTTCCTCCTGGCCACTGCCGGCGTTCGATTCCTACCCAAGCACCAACAGACCGCATTACTGCAAGGAATATGCACATACCTACAGGCTAATACGCGGTTTCAGCTCCCTGATTGCGCGAGCCATGTCCAGGTCATTTCAGGCGAAACAGAGGGCTTGTACGGGTGGATTGCTGCCAATTATCTGCTCGGGGGCTTCGATAAACCTGATGAGCATGCGCATGGCAAAGGCCACCATACCTATGGCTTCCTAGATATGGGCGGTGCTTCAGCACAGATTGCCTTTGCGCCAAACGCTACGGAGGCGGCAAAACACGCGGATGACCTCAAGATAGTACGACTACGACGACTAGACGGCTCTCCTGTAGAGTATAAAGTATTTACGGCTACCTGGCTCGGCTTTGGGGCTAACAAGGCACGGGAACGATTCGTCGACAGCTTACAAGAACAGTATGGCAGCGCAAAGGGCGATATTCCGGACCCCTGCCTGCCTAAAGGTTTGCGAACCACAGTAACAGGCGAACCTCTTTCTAGAAAGAAGGCACCAGATGCAGCGCTCGTTGGGACAGGCATGTTTAGCGAATGTCTACGCAAAACGTACCCCTTGCTGGGAAAAGATGTCCCTTGCAAAGACGACCCGTGTTTGCTCAACGGTCAACATGTGCCCGCCATTGACTTTGATGTGAACCATTTCATTGGCGTTTCAGAGTACTGGCACACAACACATGGTGTCTTTGGTCAGGAGAGCAAAGTGTATGATCTGGTTTCATACGAGCAGGAGGTCAATGACTTCTGCAGCCAGGACTGGTCGGTAATCGAAAAGGGGTTGGGTAAACGAAAGAAGACTTTCGAAGAGAAGGCCGAAAATGCCCGGGAAGCTTGCTTCAAGGCATCATGGCTAATCAATGTGCTGTATGAGGGGATTGGCATTCCGCGGATTAGCTTGGGGGATGCTCCCAACCAAAAGGTTAATGCAACCAAGGGAGCGGTGGAAAAGACCAAAGGAAAAGACTTCATGGATCCCTTCCAGCCAATTGATACGATTGGTGGCGTTGAAGTCAGTTGGACCTTGGGCAAAATGGTGCTATATGCTGCGGGACAGATTCCCCCGCAAGGCTCGCTTCTCCCTGTTGGATTCGGAAGCAATACAGGATCGGAGACTCCTGCTGATTTTGAGTTTGCTGGGTCCAAGCCACTACTGCCAAGCCCTCATGACGACGATGATGACGACGATGACGATGTTCTCACAAGTCGCTCCACGCCCTTCTCCGGTTTGCTGGTGCTGTTGGTGATATTGCTTCTTATTGGTTATTTCCTAAGAAAAACCGAATGGGGAACCAGGGTGATTAACAAGTTCCGTCGCTACCGGAAAGCCAGGAGCTTATCCCTTGTGAGGAGGCTTTTTAGATCTCCAACTGCCTATGAACGGTTAATGGAAGAAGGCGGTGCGATCGAGTTTGAGCTCGCAGGTACCGAGTCTGATGAAACCGACGGCTCAGACGGTGGCGACACCTCACTTTCTCACAGGGGCTCTCGCCTATCAGGATCAAAGTTGAATCTCGAGCGGTTCGATGACTTGCGGCCACCGTCAGTCATGGACAGGCACGGGCTTGTTTTACGGACGGAGAGCTGCGAGCGGCTTGCTCCGACGCTTCAAATGCTCAATGCAGGCCGTCGCAGCAGGGCCGGAAGTCCAACACGGCTAAAGAACTCCATAGTGGTGCCACAAGAGAGCTAGCGACCAGACAGCAGTGGAGGCAGCTCTCCGAGAAGAGAAAAGTCATGATTGTACGTTACGTTAGACATGTCGAAGCTTGTATGGGATCTCACGGTTGTCAGCTTCATTTTGCAGTCATTCATTTCTTCTTTATTTCCATGACTGCCCTATTAGCAGCTCTTGTTTTGGAAATAATGTACATAGGGGTTTCCGGTGAGGAGTCATGTCTCCAAGCCGGCTTGGGGAGAGATTCTCGTTCACAGCGTAATAGAAGTAGTTATAGAAAAAAGAGAGCTCTACGTGAGCCTACTATATACTATATTTGAACCACGGACTTGTGCATGGTTACGTCGGTGAACAGATGCAAGTATTTCGAAGAAGAGGGTGTGCAGATCTGCACTAAGGACATGGCCTACATGCTTAGACAGTAGCTCACACCATCCTTTTTTGGTTGCTTCTGAGAAGCTAAGCTGTTTTACCAATCCTACATGTTATGCTGACAGAAGGGATGGAGGGATGAATGTGAAGATGAATTTCGCTCTACGCTACAGTGTCAATGGGAGGAGAGCATTGCTGAGAAGAGGATTGGAAACAAAGGAGTTGAAGATTTCAGTCGGCCTGCTTCTCGAGGAAACTGGGATCTGAACGAACTCGGGACTCGAACTTGCGCCACCAGTCCTCAAAGGCTCGGAGAGGAACAACCTCGACACCGCCGGGGCCCGCGGTCCCGCTGAAGCTGGCGAGGAAGTTGAAGGCGTTTTGGATGATGCGCTGGGCGAGGACGGCGGTGGGCGTCGACGAGGATCCTCCTGCTGCTGCTGGCGCGTTCGCCTTGTTGGCGGCGAGTTCCTGTAGGCGCTGGCCAACCGAGTCGGCGGGCTCGACGGAGATGCCAATCATGAAGCCGCCACCGCTCTGGTCGGCACCGGCGCCGCCAATCTTGAACATGGCGCTCTCTTTGCCCGGGCCGATGCCGCCGAGGAAGCGAAAGTCGGGCGTTGATCCCGACTGCGCGGCGGCGGCGACATCGCGGGCGGTTGTGAGATATATAGCGGCGGCAGTATTATCCGGCAGGGCGATACCGGGGAGCAGGAAGACGACAATGTGGGAGAAGGGCTTTGTCGTGGGTAGGGCGTAGAGGAATGATGCGGGGGAGGGGTTCGAGGTTGGGTCGGTTATGAGCGGCTGGCCCGCGGGGACGATGCCGAAGAGAGGGCCGGACATTTGTTGTATTAGAAGCTTGCGTTGTTTATTGCGCGATTGAGCGGTGAATATGATTTGTGATGGTCTTCGTTGGTTGTCGGGTAAAAAAAAAGATGTTGGTATGATAGTGTGGTACAGGATTAGATGCCGTGGGGTATATTAGGCCTATGCGAGGATTGGTCGGTGATGCGCGAAATGCTACTATCGGGTAGCTGAGGAAAATGTGGGAAGGCAAAAGAATGCGAACTAGATTAAATAATTAATCCAATTTAATAAAAAAAAAAAAAGCACGCATCGAGTTGCTACTAAACGCAGTTAGTCGGCGGGAAATCCCATCTGGTTCGGTAACAAAACTCAAGGTACGGAGTACATCACTCCTGTAATCGGAATCTTGCACTGCCTTTGCCGCGACAGCAAAATCCCAAAGCAGAATCCACCGAGTTCTAGGCAACCAGGGGGGAGCTTGATGCCATCTTGCTGTTCCCCAAATCTTTTGCCCCGGTAAATATTTCGAGTCTTGTTGTTTTGGCTTTTTGACCTTGACGCTTAGTTTTGCAATTTTGCTTGTACGTTTATTGCTACTTGATGACTGCTTGGTCTGATTTCTCCCTATATCTCTCTGCTGCTGGTGGCTACCTACTAACAACCAGCACAATAATTCGCGATGAGAATTCCTCAGATTCATCTGCATTGCACCTAGTGGTGCTGTAGTTGTCTAGTGATTGAAAGTTTACGCTTCTAGCAGACCATATTTACTTCTTTTATGTCTCAATGCATGTCTGATGTATACGGAGTCTAATCGTATATCGATAGCAAACAGTTTTGAGCACCATATTAGCTCCCTGCAGAAATAATACCGCCCACCATGAAGACCAATCTGGAGTTGATTGCTGACACGGATAAGTGCGTCCATCCCTTCAAGCTAGTCATTATAAAAAGGACCCCTTTATCAACCAATGGCAGGGCTCTCACATGTGTGCCATCCACTAATAAACAACCCTTGGCAGGTTTCCGTACGAGGATGATCAGACGGCTGAGGCCAACAGCTTGCGGAATAGGCTGTTCAAACTACTGTGGGAGGATGACGAGGGCCAGTATCCCCTCGGCTACGTGCCGGATTGGGTTATCGACGAGCTGTCTAAGACACCCGAAGGAATACGGGGTGATATGCAGCTCAATGTATCGGACCGCACTGTCATGCTATTCAGGACCCCGCCAACAGAAGAGGAGCGAACCCGCGCTGCAGCAAGACTGACGAGCTATTGGCGTGAAAATGGCACGTTCAAGACTCTCAAAGGCTGGCGGAACGAGCTTTGGCCAGTCTATGATCGAAAGGGGGGCCTTCTCTTCAGCGTGGAAAGGGCTGCCATGGGCCTGTTTGGTACTACGAGATACGGAGTACACATGGTTGCCTATGTTGAGCATCCAACTGCCCCTTATGGCATCAAGGCCTGGGTGCCTAAGCGGGCTTCCGACAAATCAACCTTCCCAGGCATGCTGGATAACACCGTGGCTGGGGGTCTCATGACCGGCGAGGATCCCTTTGAATGCATCATCCGAGAGGCTGATGAAGAGGCAAGCCTCCCCGATCCTTTGGTTCGTAGCACCGCCAAATGGGTTGGCAATGTCACCTACACCTACATCACCGAGGCAAAGCATGTTGGAGAGGACGGTTATATTTATCCTGAATGCCAATGGGTCTATGATCTCAAGCTACCTGCCGACGTCGTGCCTCAGCCAAAAGACGGCGAGGTTGAAGAATTCCGACTGTGCGATGTGGATCAGATTAAAAGGGACTTGGGAGATGGCAAGTTTAAGCCCAACTGCGCCCTGGTGATGATCGACTTCTTCATTCGTCATGGCATCCTGACCGAGGAAAACGAACCTGATTTGGCCGCCATCAAGGCAAAAATGCACCGAGAGCTTCCATTCCCCGGTCCACATCAGCACAATTGGCCCGGCAATGTTAGCGAGCAGTCGGTTAAAGCAACATGAGCCAGCCGTTGGCTAATATCTTTCTTTTCATTATTCTTTCTTTCTTTTTTTTTTTTTGGTTCCCACCTTGGGATGAAGACATATGGCGTTGAAGTTTCTCTTCCTTCCTTCTCTGGTCCCTTCTCCATGTATTTCTCCCTGTCATTAAATGTATCGGATTTGTGTGTTTCTTCTATGTGTGCTCATCAATTGAGCCGCCGATAGTTCGTACTTTATCGGGATTTTCTCCCCCCAATTCTGCCACTTTATAATTTGATGACGCGCTGCTTTTTACCTCTTGACTAGCAAATAGACGTTATCAACCCGCAGTGGCGTTAGCTTCTTGACCGGGCCCTGCAGTGACATGAGCAAGCCGCCGAAAGAGACGTAAGCGTTTCTGTATATCGTAAAACACAGCGTTAGCAAGTGTACTCCTTTATCTCACAGACACTATTCCCCCAGGCTGGATTTGTCATATATCTGCATACATGGTATTGCCATCAAATGTCTCCTCGAACTTGTATATCTTTCCGTAGCACACGTAGTCGTAGAGGTCGGCGAGAGTTGCTGGCGCATCGCCAGCTTTGCCGACATCCCGCCAGCCTTTGTCGTCTTCCTTGCTGCCGTCTGGTGATAATGTGGTGGTAAGGACAACATGTAGCGTATCCGAAACGGAGCATGGGAACAGCTCAATGTTTATGTCCAGCTGCATGACGGTCTGGGAGTCGCTGG
The DNA here is from genome assembly GCA_003012085.1 of Trichoderma brevicompactum. Classification (NCBI taxonomy): domain Eukaryota; kingdom Fungi; phylum Ascomycota; class Sordariomycetes; order Hypocreales; family Hypocreaceae; genus Trichoderma; species Trichoderma brevicompactum. The sequence goes on along the minus strand of PXNZ01000472.1, from coordinate 22,834 downwards.
ACGTGCATGATATGCGTGCGACTCTGTCATATTTGGACTGATCGTATTCCGTCACGGTGAAGCTCTCTTCGAAAAGCGTGGCATCGCCGCCGCCGGCTCCAGACATTTTGACAGATGGGGGGTTTTGCGAACTGCGAGAAGAAGGGACTTTATATTCAAGGGTTTGAGAATTGGTTCGTATGGCGTGGAAATAGGCGGTCTTCTTCACTCCATAAATTCCAGGACTTCATCGTTCTAGAAAATATTTATTTCTGTTGGAGGGGTGCTACTGAGTTCCAGACTTCGGATATATGCATATATGCAGCTGACGATGCTGGGTGATAGTGGTAAAAATCGGGGCAATGAACTCTGATAAGACTAGATATTGTGTGTGTGCTTGACAACACTAAATGAATGAATAAAGGTGCCGAGCATCTGCTGATTTTGCTTTTTCAGATCTTTGAAAGAGAGGTTTCTTTCCCTTGAGAAAAGGAACTCGAGCTGCCTAACGATCATTCTATCAAATTATTACAGCTTTCGTGTGTATTAGTTATAGTTGGCAAAATCTGGTACCGCTAGAGCACACTCCAAAAAAAAAAAAATCCGAAAGTATGTCTTTTCGAAAAAGGAATACTGTAATCGGTGTCACTGGGGCTGCACCAGAATCACAGCGAAATAAAGTGTCGGTCCCAGGAACCAGGCCTTCACCTCATGATGGAAGACTCACAACCTCTACTGGAACTTCGTCTTTAGATCAGCTCTTGGCCGGTCATGCTGGACTGCCGATGGGAACTTCGCTTCTTATTGAGGAGTCTGGGACGACAGACTTTGGTGGAATCTTGCTTCGTTATTTTGCCGCTGAGGGTCTGGTCCAAGGCCATTGTGTACATGTTTTGGGGTTCGGAGATCACTGGCGACGTGAACTTCCAGGGCTGGCCAGCGAGGGACGATCCAAGGAGGCCAGCAGCTCCAAGTCTTCGGACAGCAAGATGAAGATTGCTTGGCGATATGAGGCGTTGAGCAGTAGAGCCTCGCCACCACGCGGTAAGCAGCTTCCTAGCATCCATAAGTGCATCATATACCAATAATGTGCAAAAAAAGGTCCCTCAACATCAGATTCAGCAGAAGGCATAGCCCCTTTCTGCCATGCGTTTGACCTGTCAGTCCGTTTGGAGGACAGCGTTGCTCAGGGCCAGTTCTACACCACACGCGGCAGCGGAACGGATCCAACCCAGTCGCCATTCCGCCGTTTCATCAGCGATATTACCACTAGACTGAAGAGTTCTCCTCCGACCTCCATCCACAGGATCGTCATCCCCAACCTGCTCTCCCCAACTATCTACCCCCCTTCAGCTTGCCGCCCACAAGAGGTGTTGCAGTTCTTACATCACATCCGAGCCTTGCTGCGGCAGTTCCCTTCAAGGATTGTTGTAATGATGACACTACCCATCTCTTTATATCCTCGTTCCGCAGGGCTCGTCAGACGAGCAGAGCTTCTTTGCGACGGCGTGGTAGAGTTGATATCGCTGCAGCACCAGCCTCATCACCATATTGACCGAAATTCCGCAAACGAGAACAAGGCACAGGGGCTCTTCAGGATTCACTCTCTACCAGTTTTCCATGAAAAGGGCGGAGGGCTAGAAGGAAGCTGGGTGAAGGAGGACATGTCCTTTAAACTCAGCGCTTCAAGTGGGCTTCTCATCACGCCTTATAGTCTGCCACCCTTGGGGGATGAAGAGGGACCTTCAAATGGACCCTCAAATGAGAATAAGCCAAAGCTTGATTTTTAGCGTGGATTAACTCATCCTTTTTCTTCTCTACATTTCCCTACCAGTATCAATAGATTTTGCATATTGGTGCATGATTCCCTGTATACTGGGTGAGGTGAGTGAGTCTGTCAAAGTAGCACTACCTTCTATATGCGCCTAAGCGGTACAGAGGACTCCGTCTCGGTCGCTCAACGCGAAATATGAATTTTTAGTGGATCTTTTATCTCTCTATCGGGGCAGATAGCTTCCCCACCACAATAGCTCGGTATTTTCATATAAGAGCTTCAAAAATCTTCTTCTTTTAAGCCTCCTCCTATCTCTTTTTATCCATCCCCTCACTTGCAAAACTCCGAGGGGCTGAGAAGGAGAGACTGGCAAACATGCAAGGTAAGCAATCAATTGTATGTACTTTACCACATATCGAACATTTTGAAGGGGAGGATTCCTCTACATGATTATTACCTTGAATATCTGTCAATCCACTGAACACTGATGACAAAATCAAATTTTTACGAAGACGACTTATGATTTTACTCCCTCTTTCATCATCAAACCATTTCAATTGTTACACCTTTGCAGACATATGAACTAACCATTCATTGCGTTTTGCAGGATCATAGCTACAATGGACCCCCCTCAGCTCATTCGTATTGCCAACATCGCGGGGCGGTATCTCGTGTTTGACCCAGATGCCGTGAGCGCGCTCCGCCGCCAGGCCAACACCAATGGAACCTTGGTGGGAACTACTCCGCAGCAGCCAACTCAAAACATATTTCTTGGTTTGCCAATTGAGCTCCGGCCCGAAGAGGTGGATGCTCTAATCCGTACAAACGTTGCGTACGTCGTAGATGATGTGGCGGCTCACCAGTCGGCTCTGCACTCCCTTGATCCTGACTCTCGGAGGGCATACATCGGCTCGCTGCGACTGCGAAAACAGACAGCGCAGAAGGTGTTTGCGGAGATGAATGCCCAGAAGGCCTCCATAGCAGCCAGCAAGACTGAGAGACTGCGTGATTCCAGCTCAGCCCTTTCCTCCACAAATCCCGGAACAACTGATGGCCTCAAATCAGATGGCAATCCATTACCCCGCAATAGCCAAGTGACTCTGTTCGGCGTCACGCCAACATCTAGCGTCAACCATATTCCTCCAGATACTCATGCGTTGCCTGTGGAACCCCGTAACTCAGAACAAGGCTCGCTATGCCAGTTTATGCTAGGGAATGGGTATTACATGACCCCTGGGCTTCGATTCGGGTCACGCTACAGCGTTTATCCTGGTGATCCTCTACGTTTCCATGCTCACTTCATGGCGAATGAATATGGCTGGGAGGAAGAGATACCTATCCTTGATATCGTAGGCGGAGGCAGACTGGCAACAGCTGTAAAGAAAGCGTTTCTCATAGGCGGCCGTCAGCCACCCCCAAGTCCAGACACGGCCTTGCGTACCGTGAGAACCTTCAGCATAGAATGGGCTGGCATGTAGGGACCGAGTCAACGTTAAAATCACAAAATCGCTATTGAAAGTAGAGGCACTATATATAATCCGACGTTCAGTCTAGAAAATGAAAATTCCCAAGCCAGAGATGAATCAATCAAGCTCCTCGCCCCAACTCCAGATATGAATGGTAAAAGAAATTCAGAAATGATGTTTCCAAGCCTTAGCGCGCCTACATCATATCAAGGCTTGATATTGTCGCGCAGCTATTAAGGAACATAGATCCGGCTAAAGCTCATGACATCGCGGCGGCAACACACGCATTTGTCAAAATTGTTCATCGCTAGGGAAACGCGACAGTCATCACACAAGCTGAGGCAACGACACGGCCACACAATGACGGTACGCGGTGAGCATTGGCACACTACACAAGGGGGACTCTCTCCCTCAGTGGGTGTTGGCGCTTCACCTGTGCCAGAGTTTTGTTGGTCGTCTTTCCCAGGAGAGCCTTGCCGTTTCGTCCAGATCAGTTGTTCCAGTAGATGTTCTTCTTCGTCTGGACTGAGCTTCGTGATACGACCCTGGGGACCGAGCTTGTTTGGCTGCTTTGTCTTTGGGCTCTGCACCGTCAGAATCCGTGTCCGCTGTAGCTGCTCCATTCGTCTAAAGCCGGATCTAGTCAGGATGCGATCACTTTGTAGATGAGCTGCGAGTCTTTCGGCTTCCTGTCGCTCTTCTAAATTAGTAGGATGCAAGAGGCGAGCAAGATCGCCCATAGCCAATGGACTATCAAGAAACGGAGTGCTGTCGCGCCCGGGCCGTGGTGAGCGCTGAGTGGGAGTTCTCTGTCCGCTACCCTCATCTGATGTCCAGCCGTCTTCCTCTTCGTCCTCTGTTTCGCCTCCATTTGTGGTCATAGTAATTACGCTCGTATTGTCCCATTCTTCCTCTTCTTCACGTGGTTGATATGTTCCGCTCATGTCTTTGGAGCCCCACCATCCGCCTTTGAGCCAGTATTTGTACAGATCTTTATCAAGAGTTTCTTCGTCTTGATTCGTATCAACTCTCCTGAATTCAGCCTCGATATCTAAAGCGTCCATCTTAAGAGATGCGTCTCCATCCGTAGGCCTCACCACAGCATCTCTGCTCCCGCCAGGGCCTCGATTCTGTCTCGATGTGTTTTCATTACCAGATGACTTCGAACGGCGTGCTAACCACAATAACCATGCAGGACGAGATTGAAGGCGACAGACCCCAAGGATCCACAAAACGGACAGAGCAAAGACTCTCGCCAGGAGTTTGTTGATGCTGATGAGGAATTCTAAAGCCAGAAGCCATCTCGAGCTCCTCTCAGAAGCACCAATACCGACTCTGAGAACCTTGTCGCCACGGCCACGGGGAACTTTTTGTGCAGCACGCTCTCGACTGTACCCATTAGGAGGTAAAAGAGGGCCGTCTTTAACGGGTATGAGGCCGATAGTGCCGATCTGGTCATAACGTGGATCGGAGAGGCCCATGCTTATCCATTGCCTCCGCAACTCCTCCGCCTCCCGATAACGGGCCTCTTCAAGCCAGGTCTGGTGTTTCAGGCTGACGCCACGATCTTCATTTAGATACACAGCCTCACTAGCCATAGTGATAGCAGCAAATCCCGTTCTCAGAAGTGCAGTGTAGAAATCCATTTCTCGCGTAATTCGAAGTTCGGATAAAGAGACATTCGCCTGCATATTCTCATGTGCGCGGGCCAACCGTTGACGGAAGCTCATCCCGGAGTGTTCTTGGCTAGCAGGTGGCATGATGGCCGTAAGCAATAGAGCCAAACCATACACGAGCAGACACATGATGATGCCAACAAGAATTAATACGTGGGGGACGAATCCAATAATGCAGACGGTGGGGAACCTGAAAAATCCCTGGGATGCAGCATTATCTGGCTCAAAGGTGAAGAAGCTCCATACGAGACTGCCCATGAAACACAAGCCCCAAAACCCGGTGTTGACGAGCCGATACTTTGCTTGAAGATCAAAGAGGCCCAAGAGATGGCTTGTAATATGCGTCATCGAAGATAGCACGGCGATCCATAAGACTTCAGGTGATGTATTGACACGTCTGAGAATTGCTGATCGTGTCAGGGTAATGGTGTTTCCTGAGCTGGTGGTTGTAGGGTTTGAGTTTTGGTATTTGGAAAACGCGCCCCATCCAAGCTGGTTGTTGACGGCAGCATCCGCCTCGGCAAAAGCAAGTGATTGCTCAAACAGCGTCATGCCCGTCTCGGCGGCAACGGGACGTCCCTGAACAGCGCAGGAGATCGTCTCGAGGAATTGGCTAAGACAGAAAGAGCCGAATAAAGGCCATAACCGAGATAGAGAGCCTCGAAGCTCCCCAGTAGTGTCTGGATCTTGTGCCAGTATCATGTCCGCAGCAATGCAAGACTGTTCGTCTGAAGCCCCAAAAAGTAGTGACGAGCTCATAGTATTCAAGAAGGTATTTGGATAAGCAAACATAAGATCAGAGCTTCTGTTAGCGTCACCCCAACGAAGCTGCGCAAAGTCTGGCGAGGTCTGGCATTGAATTGACTGCAAGAGATGGCGGGCTTGGAAGACCAGTAAAAGAAAAGGAACGATGCGTATTAAGAGTCTGACCTGCCAACGGAATCGCAGCTTCCTACGGGTGGCAGCAAAGATATGAGTGCGGTTGAGGACAACGGCCATGGCAATACAAGATAGTGCCCATTTGCTGGTGGCGTAGCTGAAGACGCTGCCCAAGCCCCGAACACCATCCAGAGACAAGAGCGGCGGCTGCGCTGCCGCCGCCGCTGCTGCTGCGGAGCCCGCCTGGGGCACAGGAGTCGTCGCAGCCTCCATTATATTGCTATATAGGCTCGAGTCGGTGGCGACGGGACGAAGCAATTCAGGTTCGGGCATCGCAGATGAAATGACGTCTTGGGCCGGAAGAGCAAGGGGATTAGGTGCTGCCATGAAAGAGCCCAGCTTCATAACAATACGCGGACCAACCATGACAAGGTCCTCAAACAGAGGTGCATACCGCGTCACATTGACCGCTCGGGCTAGGGCCGTCAAATTGTACCAAGTATTCGCCGTCGTCAGGTCGAAACCGCCGGCTTCCTGTGTCGCTGCCAAAGGCGGCACTATTCCAATGCCATCCTGCATGGCAGAGGCCAGTCAAGCGATGGCCGCGCCGCGGGAGAGGTCCGGCTGGGCGAGGCACAAGACGAAGCGTTTTGTTTCGTTTAGGAGGGTTGGGAAAAGAACCGAAGCGACGCAATCATGAGGCGATGCGTCTGAAACTTGGGAGGGCGCCGTATTGAAAAGCCTCTGGAAAGACCCGTGAAACAATCACGTCGAGTGCTTTAGATTAGTGCAGGTACCTCGGTACCTTGGCACTAATACTGCGCACTTATTAGCCTTAACATGGATGGTAGCATTAGCAACTCCGCAGTGGAGGTTCATACCTACTAGGTAGTGAGCACCACCGCATGTGAGATCTCCCAGACAAGTCCGAATGGGCTCCTTAGTGTGTTGACATTAGGCCTTACAGGCATAACCTATGATAACATACATGTTGTCGCGATACCTGGTAATGACAGCTCCGCACATGCGGAGTACCTACGCAAACATTCTTCCTTAACCTGGCATATCACCTCTAGGTAGGTACCCAAGTAGTACCCAAGACAGGTATTATTTAACAAAGTAATACTATTATTGCCGCCTTTATAATCAATATACTAAAAGAAGAATTTATATGGATTAAGGCTTTAATTTTTATATATGTATAAAAAAACAAAATTAATGCAATAAAGACACATGCATGCAACCCCCCTCTCATGCTAATTATTCCTCTATACATTGAGCTACCCCGATCTCGGTACGGAGCTACCTTGCCCAGAGACCTTTATATCGAGCTATCGCATATAGTGGCACTACCTAGTACGCAACGGCATTTGCACCAAGAAGTAATGGACTTGGTGGCGCGAGATGCTTCTATTCCCCCTCAGTCAGCTCTCTAGAAATATATGTCAACGGCCGACCAGTGGTGATATTGCTCCGTTTCCCAGAGACTACCCACCTGCAGTACCTAATAGTATATCAGCCGTATCTGCATAACCGTCGCTGTGTATCTTTTACTATCGGTTCGATGCGACCCAAGCTCTTCAAGCTTCGATGGATCAGGACACCACAGACCATAACGGCAAACCACCCAAGCCAGTGACTCCAGAAGAAGCTGATGCCCCAGCATTTCTGCTGCAGCAGAATATTGAGTCCCCCGCTACTGCTTCGTCCAATACAACCAAAAAATGGGGTCGAGATCCGGAGGAAGATAATGATGAGCCTGCCGTGGCGAAGCCCTTCGCTCGGATGTCAAGCCCAGATTCGGCGGCTCGCGCGCAAGGCGCCGCCAATCCTGCGCCCGAAGATCAAGACGGCGACGTCGAGAGCCACCAGGCTGATGGTCGGTCGTTTTATAAAATGCACAAGTTCAGTCTCTACGAGACCGTTAGCCGGTATTACATGGTCGGGGTCGATGTGAGCGAGAAGCGGTACAGGATTTTGAAGATCGATAGAACCACGGAGGGGGCCGAGCTGAATATAACCGATGACAAGATCATCTACAGCCTTAGGGAAGTAAACCAGCTTCTCGATACCATCGACGACGGTAACCGGGGGACTGGCGGCATCAAGCTCCGCTGCACTACCTGGGGGCTCCTGGGCTTCATCAAGTTTACTGGCCCGTATTACATGCTTCTTATTACAAAAAAGAGCACTGTTGCTATGATAGGCGGCCACTACATCCACCAGGTAGAAGGAACTGAGCTGGTGCCGCTGACACCGGGGCGATCCAAGGTCGACGTTCGCAACAGGCCGGAGGAGCAACGCTTCCTAACCATCTTGAACACACTCGACTTGACCAAGTCGTTCTATTACAGCTACTCGTATGACATAACTCGGACTCTCCAGCATAACATCACAAGGGAGAGGACGTCACTAGCAAATGGCACTATTCCTTGGCCAAATGAAGACCTCAATTCGATGTTCGTATGGAATAGCTATCTGTTGCAACCAGCAGTCAACGTGCTTCAAGACCCCTATGACTGGTGCCGGCCCATCATTCATGGATACATAGACCAAGCAGGCAAGTTGTTGACGTCTGCAATACTATACAAGCCGCTAACTGGGACAAAGCGCTTTCAATATATGGCCGAACCGCGCACATTACTGTAATTGCAAGGCGGTCACGATATTTCGCGGGCGCCCGCTTCCTTAAACGAGGCGCAAATGATCTGGTAAGTCGCGGCTATCTCGTAAGATGATTAGCGTCTTCTCACTCGAAGAACAGGGTTATGTTGCCAATGATGTTGAAACGGAACAAATCGTGGCTGAATCTCTGACAACATCCTTCCATGCCCCCGGCCCCCGGCCGTATTGCAGCCCACAATACACCTCATATGTCCAGCACCGTGGGAGTATACCTCTTTACTGGACCCAGGATAGCACCGGCGTAACTCCAAAGCCACCCATCGAGCTCAACCTGGTGGATCCATTCTACAGCGCGGCGGCTCTCCATTTTGACAATCTGTTCGAGCGGTACGGAGCTCCCATATATGTGCTCAACCTCATCAAGTCCAAAGAAAGAACACCCAGAGAGTCAAAGCTTCTAGCAGAATACACACACGCCATAGACTACCTCAACCAATTCCTACCATCCGACAAGAAGATCATACACAAGGCGTGGGACATGAGCCGCGCATCCAAGATCCGTGGTGGAGACGTAATCGGAAATCTGGAAACAATCGCTGAATCAGTCCTGAAAACAACGGGGTTTTTCCAGAATGGTGATGGACTCACAAGTCGCATGACGGCCCAAAATGGCATTGCCCGCACGAATTGTATCGACTGCTTGGATCGTACCAATGCCGCACAGTTCGTTATTGGTAAGCGTGCATTAGGCCATCAGCTTCACGCTCTTGGAATACTTGAAAACACCTCCGTCGAGTATGACACCGATGCCGTGAATCTCTTCACTCACATGTGGCATGATCATGGGGATACAATCGCGGTACAGTATGGCGGTTCTCAGCTTGTCAACACCATGGAAACGTATCGAAAGATCAATCAATGGACCAGCCACTCCCGTGATATGATAGAAAGCTTCAAGCGATACTACAACAATTCATTTCTAGACAGTCAGAGACAGGAGGCATACAATCTCTTTCTGGGCAATTACATCTTCGCTCAAGGTCAACCTATGCTCTGGGATCTGCCAACAGACTACTACCTTCACCACGCTAGTCCTCGGGAATGGACCGGCACCGGGAGGCCCAATTACATCAACTGGTTCACCCCAGCTTACCTCAAAGAACGGAAGATCCCGCCGTTCGTAGCACCGACAGCTCTTGGCCGTTGTAAGAACGCAGAATCGTTTGATGATTACTGGCTAGAATACTATCGACCCGCCACCCTATCATCCTTTCCCAAGATGTTTGCGTACAAAATGAATTCCACCATCAAATATATACCTCTCAAGGCAACTCAGGATGGTAGATACGATCTCAGCCCTTTCCGTGTCCGAACCGACGGCTTTGTCGATCCCGAGAAGAGAAAGGTTAAAAAAGAGCCGACTTCACCGTCCGAGTCTCTGGCTTCAACGCAGAACTATCGCCAACAGACAACCTTCCAAGACATGGATCAAGCTTCAACGTTCTCAGAAAAAGGAATAGTGAGAGATGCGCTTCGGAACCCTTGGCTGCAGCCGTCGCACGGCGGTGAACTTTGGGGCATCTACGACGGCCCCGAATCCATATCACCAGCCAAAGCTTCAGCCTCGGCGGATACTTTGAAGGAGAAATCCTCGGAACTTGAAAAATCCAAGACGACGCAGTGGACATTTACCAAGGCAGTCCATGACGCGCTGAATCCAGTTGTAAAGGATCACGAAGCAGTCGACTACGAACGCTATATTCGCCATCCACAAAACCTCCCGCTCGTCGTATCTAGCGACACCCCAGTAGATATCGATTCATCAGAGTACAAGGAGTATATTGACGGCACTTGGTTGAACCAAGGTCTTATGGTGACAGGAATCGACGAGGACGCAGACTTATACTCGGAGTTGGTAAAGGTGGGGGAAAACCCCCTGACTGTTACCGAAGAGGATGCGCCCAAAAAGAGATATAAAGCCTATGGGAAGTGGCTCCGGGGTAAATCATTTTTCAAACAGCAGCCTCTCGACTGAACGCTCTGCCATCCCCATCGCAAGCGCAATTTCCTGCATAGTTAACTACGTCGAGATATTAGGGAATAACTCGACAAGCCGAGGCTCCTTTTGTAACACAGCGGCGAGCTCCTTGGTTGGCCCAGAGCCCTCTCGACTACAAAGAGACTGCAAGATTGTCGATGTGTGAACAAGATTTGACGAAATACGGCCCATATCTTCAGCTGATATTTGCGAAGATTTAAGATTGAGCCAGCACAATGAAAGTGTATGAAGGACTTGATCGATGTAGCCAGGGGAGGTGAATCTCGGCCAACAGTTGACCAATGTCACATTCAACGCTTCTGTCGTTGCACAAACCAGCGGCGGGTACGCCATGACAAAGGGGTCTAATAGCGTAGCGGAAAACAAGTGAAGGAGATTCTGTTTCGACATTATTAGTTCACAATGGTCGAGAGAAAAAAAATACATGGCTTTGCTTCTCACCTGGAGATGCTTTGCTGAGAAGACTCCCAGGCAAGAGACAATCTCTTTTATGATGTCCATAAGAACTTCGGTGATACGGACATGTTGGGAGGCATGATAGTGACCAGCAAAGACTCCATCCCTCAAGAGCTTGTCGAGAAACCGTCTCCTTCGTGAACTCTTTGGATTTGGATCCAATTGAGCTATCCGCAGGAGGACTCGGTATGCAGGATACAGGAGTTCAATAGACTCACTTTCAGGAGTAGTGGTGGGTAACAAAAGCAAAGTAGGGAAAACGGCGTCCTGGATGACATTATCGACGCCGGCAGATAGTATGATGTTTCCCGGGCATGTGTCGAGGAAGAGGCCGAGTATATGTAAACCTTTAACCCGCACTGCTGTGTTATGGTCTTCAGCTAGCGAGAGTAGAATTGGCAGAAATAGAGGCCAGTGCCGACCCACCGCGGCTTGCTTATAACAAATTAGCACTTATGCTCATCACATCGTGATCTGAGAGTGACCTACGCTACATGATAGCACTGCCCATTTAAAGCTTGATGCAGCATGGAATTTTGTGTGTTCCTGAGAGATAGAGTCTAGTGATGTTCTGGTTTGCATGTTGCTTGACTGATTAGCAAGGGACGATGGCCTGCCCGAGGCAGTTAACCTGGTAGATGATTTGGAAAAGAGTGGCCGCAGGGTATCATGAAGTAGACGTTGGGTAATAAACGTATCCAATCTATCATCGGCCAGGTTAGACTCCAGAAGGCGATTTGCAAGCCGCGATGACTCTAATGTCGTCCACGCATCATCTTTATCGATGTATACAACAACGCGTAGTAACACTGTGTCGTCAAGGAGAAAAGGTCCCGATGATGAGGTGCATAGAAGCGATATGAGAACGAGCAACGCCAGCCCAACTTCGGCAACCAGAGAATGAGCGGCATAGTCGGGCACTAACTCACAGGAATCATTCAGCCTTAGTTGTTCATTCAATGAGGGGCTTCGAGGTTTTACCTTTGGTGGCATTGTCCGCGCTGCTATCAGGAAACTGTAAAAGATTTTTGGTTACAGGGTCAATGAGGTTTTGCACATGCGAAAATTCATCATCTGAGGAAGGGTTGGGCTCCTGGGCTGGTGAAATCTGGTGATCTTCTTCTCCGTTTGTACGAGCGGCTAAAAGAGCATCGATATGACTGAATAACGCCAGGCCTATATCGCGAACTGCCTATGCACGAGAGACGACATTATGTGAGATGATGAGATAGTCAAGCGAGGGTAAAATTGGGGCGTTACCTCTGCAGAAACTGCGTCAAGCAACTTGGACGAGATATCCTGTAGATTGAATTCTTCCCTTTTTTGTGTCTCTGCTTTGATCACCTATTTAGCTGGTATCGCATAGGTCTTGGGGTATATCTCAGACATACCGAGCCGGATTGAACGTAGCCTTTCACAATTAGCATCGCCAAACAAAGATTCATGCATGATAGCAACGCTGATAAATAATCCGAATCTATCAATAAATGAGCGATAATCGTATTATGTTATCGTTTTGTATGTCTGGTTATTATTATAGGAGTTGAGATGAATCAGTAATCCCAGGGCAAAGGGTTGGTGGTGTACTTCACGTTTTAGTTGTAGGTCGAAGGCAGGCCTGCACTAGAGAAATCATGGTGATTGCATTTAGGCACATGCCGAAAGCCCACCATTTCCACCTATAGGTGACTAGGAGATACTTTACTTTACAACTCGGTTACGGGAAGCACACTGACATAAACGGATTGACCATAATTCCCAAGGGACATTGATTTCTTGTTTTATATTTTATTTATTCTTTATTTTATTTTTATTTTTATTTTTTATTTTTTTCCATGTAAATTTTCTTTCTTTCTTTTTCTAAGTTCAGATGTTTCCATGTGTTTACGGCTCTCAGATAGGCCTCTTGCCTCGTAAAGACATCCTCTACGCATCGTCGGCAGCAGCTTTGTGTCTACGACTTACCTTTCTGCATCAATAGACAAATTCAGCTACCAGGAGGTTCTCAAACTTGTACTCCATTGAAGATGGATAATACAGCTCTTATGTAACGTGCCTATAGTCTTTTAATTATTAGCAACGCTTGCAGAGCCTCTAGGATATACAGCAAAAAGCGTCGAGGGAGCACATCAGACAAGCCGATTTACTCATTCATCCAGCCGGCCTCACCTGCAAAAGACTCAAAACGAGCCTCCCACAAGCAAAACAACGAGAGCCGTATGACATCGAGTAGACAACTCCATTCCCGGCAACGTGCGTAAGCATGTACCAGAAAGAAGAACGACTTGGCTTAGACGCAATAGTTGAATGGATAGAACTTGTTTTCATCACATACGCCTCGAGCTAGGTTTGATAAACTGAAAAAAAGCCACTTACCAATTTGGACTTACTTATGCGCAGCACAAGTCACGAGATATGAGAAAATAGATGTTTACTACATAGTAGAGCGGAAACGTTAGCAATTTGAAACAAACAAAGTGCAATTGTATAAAGATTTGAGAGTTGATGGGGTATCAGAGATCTTGGTATGGTAATTTAGGAGTCATCAAGTATGTTCAGTAGCAGAACTGGAAAAAAGGTTTCTCATCATCGACATTGAAAGGGTGCTAGCAAATAAAAAAATCGAGCATAAGACTTACCATAATAAAGCAGTACCCTTGATGTTGAATTTCCAGCAGCAATGGCAGCAATTAGAACAACCTAAATCACTCCAGTGTTAGTGGACTGATGAATCCTTGATACAGCAAGAGTAGTATGAGAAAGATTCGGTCAGATGGTGATGCATGTTTTGTTCTGCGCTCAGGGTTCGCGGGAACAGAGGTGTGTAAAATCATCATGTAGATGCTTGATGAAGGTGAAATGCGAGAATGGCTAGGCGCTTTCGAACGACGAGGCATGCGAGGGATTTGCTTACCATTTGAGCTGCAGCTAGGGTCATAGGCCGCATTCATTTGGTCTATGACCGTAGCATTCATTGGCAGAGGCAGACATCAGCCACAATGTTGCATAGCTGTGAGTTGCCAATGAAGAAAATTGCAACGATGCGAAGAAAAATTTCCGCGAGCAGGAATTTGTAGTAAGTGGACATCCGCCATATCGATATGCAAATATGCGAACTGTCTTATCTGCTTAGATAAATAGCGCCTCTAATTCCAGAGCCATTGCTGGTAGGTACGTACCTGAGTTATGCCTTATCAGGGAATAGCAGTGCTCTCTCTGTGCAAAGCAGAGCTTGTAGCCAAATCCAGTGGGTCCAGTCTCTGAGCCTCTCAAAGGGAAAAAAAAAGTTCTTCAAGCTGCTGAGGTGATGCATCCAGGAAATAAAGCATCATGGCAGATCGGAGACGAGTAAATGGACCTGGAGGTTCTACTTTACCACCAGTATACGACGATGACGAATTGAACGCGGCTTCACGCCGCCAACGAGCGCCCGATGCCATTCGGCAAGTCTGTGAGCGAACCCCATCCTAACTCGTAGAACTATCACCATTACTTTGAGACTAAGACTTCATTCACTGCCAGATCTCAAAACAGGAGTGACTCCCTCGGCATCAGGCTCAGCATATTTAGAGATAGAGCCCAGAGAAGGAGAACACAGCTCCGGCATGAAGTTGACATGTACAGTTCATGGGCCCAGGGCCCTTCCACGCTCTGCGCCATTCTCTCCTTATATGGTTCTCTCGACTCATGTCAAATTCGCCCCTTTTGCTACAAAACAGCGCAGAGGCTATCTGCGTGACTCAAGCGAAAAGGATCTCAGCACACACCTGGAAACGGCCCTTCGTGGAGCATTGATTGCTGACCGGTGGCCGAAGAGTGGCGTTGATGTTGTGGTAACAATTATCGAGGGAGAGTCAACTCGCCAGGACGCGGTAGAGCGACGAGTTGAGGAGTGGGATGCAATGAACATACTAGGAGGATGCATTACTGTCGCTTCTGCAGCCATTGCTGATGCAGGCATCGATTGTGTGGACACGGTCTCCGGAGGAGTGGCTGCTTTGGTGGCGGGCAAAAACGACGATGAAGCAGCAATTGTGCTTGACCCTGTGGCTTTGGAACATGAATCTGTCCTTGCTGCCTGTTGTGTAGCATATCTACCCAACAGAGATGAAGTCACAAATCTCTGGTTCAAGGGCCGGTTGCCCTCATCTTCTTCTTACAATCACCAATCACTTGTATCAAGAGCGGTACAGGCGAGTAAAGGAACACATGGGTTGATATCGGCATCTCTCAACGAAGCTATTGGAATTTCTCAAAAGTAAAATACATATCTTGAACAATAATGACGATGGTAATGATAGGAAGGATGATACATGTAGGTAGGTATTCAGTCGCCATACTGCCACAGGCACTTGATACAGGTAGTTAATGTAGCTATATGAGTTTCTAGACAAGACCAGTTCGGCTATATGCGATCGTATATAGTCACACAATGATATATAACTTATCAATTCTGTTGAGCAGAGTGAAGACACGGGGCGCCAGGGTGAATCACCACGAAAGGGAACGTGCTATTCCGCAAAGAGAGCAATACAGCGTAAGTTTATTATAATCTATCTAATTCCATCATTTTCTTCTTCATGTCTTCATAACGTTACTTCAAATCTTTAACCAAACATAAAAAGCATTCCATCCAACGCTTCAGGCCCATTTACCTCCTATCAAGTGCGAGCGATATTCCCAGCTCAGTTATAGCTTGTATGGCGCGATCTGCCTCTACTCAATCGCCGCTCGCTTGCCAGTATACCTCTCCGCTGGCCATCCTTGCATTGTCCAGTTTTCTTCGACTACATCGCCACCCATAATGAGCGTATGCTCCAAAAGACAACTATCCGTCTTCATCGTAGCACCACTAAGCAGTCTACTCCCTGTGCGCATTACACACCTATCCCCAATGCTCAGTCTATTCAGGTCAAACTTGCCTCGGGTGTTGATGTGAGCTACCACACTAGCATCATCAATAGCAACTCGGTCTCCTATTGTAATCAAATCGGGCTCCGTGAACATCAAACTGGGGCTACCATTGGCGAATAGTGCGCAGTCTTTGCCGATGCTAGCTCCCAGTGCTCGGAAGTACAAAACGATCCAGCTAGTCCCCGTGAGGAGTCCCAGGATGCCTTGGCTATGGTAACACTGACGCCGAAGCCTTTCGATGCTTAGGAAAAGCTGCCACCTCTGACAGTAAGAGGACTTATCCCAGTCATAGTTGCCTGGCATGCGGCGGCCTAGCAGGACCCATTTGCTCGCAACAACAACGAGGAGCGCCAACACAGCCATGGCTGTAAAAAGAATTGATATGCCCGCCCAAGATAAGAGGAATAGTATAGCGACATTGAACGTTATGCCTGACTCACGCGCAACATATCGATTCATAAGATAGTTAACTAGCTGCACACAGGTGACGATTGGCATGTTCCAGTAAAAGGAAGTGAAGACGGTGATAAACGAAGAGTAACAAAAGATGGCAAATGACCCTAGGACATGATAAGGTGCAAGTTTTAGATAGAATGCGCGACCAAACGGAGACATGTGGTCTGCCTCCATCGTTTCCAATTTATTGTCATCTGTATCACCCCCAGAAGCTGCAAAATTCTCTTTCGGGTGACCATAACGCGCTGTTCCTCGCTTCGTCTTTGAAAGACGTGTTTCGGCCAGCGTATCATCACTACTCGAGTGGCGAATTCGAGTTCGAACGGAACTCTTTTTCGAATCCACCTTGGCACCAGTGAGAGTATCATCACTGCTCATATGTCGTATGCGTTGACGAGCCTCATTCTTTTCATCTTGTCCCGAACTATTACCGCCCGAGAGATGAACGCAATCACGACCTTTAGAGCCCACAAATGTGCCACCAGATATATAGGATTTCCCTCGACGTGTCAAAGCACCAGAACCCATAGTAGTGTGCTCACCGACTGTCACTCCTGGGAGAAGGCATACTCGATCCGCGATCATAGCACGGTCTCGGATCGTAATCCGTTCGGATCCAGTACCATCCGAAGTAATAAGGTGGGACCGAGAGCCAAATACAACATCGTTGCCAATATCTAGGAGATGATAGTCACCAATACCAGGACCCGTTCCCGGCCAGTAAACTCGCTTACCAACCCGACCTCCAAGTAAGCGTACAGCCTTGGATGTTGCTTCATAATGCTGGCCAAACATCGATGTCATATCGTGCAAGCGTGAAACTGGTAGCAACGTCTTCATCAAAGCCGCTCGCCACGTGTTAATTGCTCCTCTGTTTCTTGAGACGTCAGAGGTCATCTTCCCCAGTACGGCATCCAGTAAGACTTTCACAAACACAGCGAAAGCAAAGAAGATGAACGGGCTGAGAAGACTTCGCAAGACCAAAGCCAAGGAGTGGAATCCAACCCGCCTCGCCTCTGAAAACCAATCAAGAATATCCCTCATTGGCGAAGCATCAGGCACGGGCATGTCCATTACCATACCAACAAGACCACCTAGCCAGGGCAGCAGAGATAAGATCCATGAGAGGAAAATGAGTGGGATAGTAATAAAACATGTGAGAAGTATATGTGGTTTTGGTGCTTGGCTAGGAGAAAGGTTCCGGTTCTCCTCGTCAGCATCCTCAAGCTCCCAACTTGATGAATTCGGTCCTATGCAAGTATTGGGGGGAACTACTGCCCCTGGTGCTATTATTGATGATATGCCGATATAGGCGTTTTTTCCAACGACAATACGACCCAGGTACATCGATGTATTACCTTCCACTGCAAATGGACGGCACGTACAGCGCGTAAGGGTTGCGCCATCTCGGATGTCGAGGAGATCCCACTCACCAAGCGTGGTACCAGCAATCTTGACGTTTCTGCCAATCTTCGCCCCCATCAAGCGATAGTATAAGCGCTTTGTGCTATCATTGGTATTAAAAAACCCTTTCCCAGAAATGCTGACAATCTTCTGGACCATCCACCAGCGCGTGTGGTATGCCCCCCACATGGGATAGAGCCCTTCACGATACCGGCCAATAATAAGCCACTTGGCAGCGATACCAAATAGGGGGGAAACACATCGAATGACGAATTTCGAAAACATGACCGACAGCACAACGTTAAATAATCGGCCTAAAGTGTGCTGATTTGTTGGCCATCTTTGTACAAAACTCATAACAACAATGAAGGCAGTCCACTGAACAGCACGACGAAGGGGATATATGACGGCAAGAGGAATCAGTTGAAGAAACATTACAATAGGATTTGTAGAGCTGTATGTCTTCGAACAGCCAATCGTTTGGCCAGGCGTTGCTTCCACTGGGGTAAATTCTGCCATTTTTTCGATAAACGCAGCAACCGCAGAGACAGTCCCTTGGTTGAAAACAAGATTGATGGGGATCTGTGTATTGAATGTAGACCGCAGGGCTGATACAAGACGCCCTGCCTTGAGAGAATCACCTCCTAGGGTAAAGAAATCAACGTCGAGCGCTATGTCCCCCGGAGGCCGACACAGAATATCTGCAAACACTTTTCTAACTTTTCCTTCCGTGGATGCCTCGAGTTCCTGTAAAGAAGCGTTGCCCAGTTCTGCAAGTATCTGATCCAGTGCACCATTGTCGACAGTACCAGAATGATTAAGAGGCAAGGGATCAGATAGCAGGTGTATGTGTTCTGGAACCATGTATCCATGTAGAGTCTTGGACAGCAACGCTTTCAGTACATCCGGTTGTTGATTCAATGCCCCCGATCTGCCTTCAACTGGAGAGATAAAAGCTTCCAAGGTGCCCCTGAGGTGATTCCGTCTGCAATGATTCCTGAAATTGACAGAAGTCGCATTGTCTAGGGCAAACGACAGGCCGCTATAGTCAATAGTACACAGCGATGAGATAATTGGGACTGAAAGGTCGGTATCAGGAGGGGGACATGTACCCTGCCAGTGCCTACTCAAATACGGCGTGTCATCCGTCAACTCTGGTATCCCGCATCTCTGACCCAATTTGATTCTCAAAACTTTGTTGTTTTTCTTCGGAAGATCATCCATATAGGTAATGAGGACTGGCCACTTGACTTGCTGAAGTGATGAACGCAACGCAGTTTGCAGCGTTCTCAGATCGACACGGGGCATACCAATCGGGGTTACCAGTGCCACTGCAACAACTTCCTGGAGAACATCATGGGATACAGAAAATGCAAGTGCTTGGGCAATTCTCCCATAAAGAGGTGACTCTGAGGACATAGACGAACGCATAATTGCATTCTCGACCTCAAACGGCGAGATCAGTTCACCACCTCGGTTGATAACCTCTTTACTCCTGCCAGTGATGTAAAGGTAGCCATCCCCGTCAATATAACCAAGATCACCCGTGTCAAACCATCCATTTGAATTGAATGACGTCCTGTCTAAAGTCCCATCGGGTTTGAGATAGCCAGGGAAAACAGGCTCACCGCGGACACATATCCTACCCACGTCACCAACGGGAACTGGTGAGTCTGACCAATCGAGGATGGAGATTTCTGGTCCTGTACTAACACCCGATGTGCCCTCTCTATCTAACTGGTAATCAAGTGGCGGCGTTGATATGGGCATACACCTGGCAGCATCTGTCAGTATTGCTCACAAAGATCAATAAATCTCCTAGTTCTTACTCAGTCATTCCATAACTTGGAAGAACAGTGCATTCAAATGTGTCTCGAAGTCGACACGCCAAGGATGGTAAAAGACCTCCGGCGGCATTACATGCCAACCTGATGCAGCTCTGTTGCAAGGCAGCCTGGCGTTCCGAGGCGACAGCCAAAATGACAGAATGCATAGATGGAGATGCGTAGTACCACGTAACTGGAATCTCCTGAACTACATCCCAGAATAAACTGGGGTCGAACGTTGAACAGCATACTGTTGATCCCCCGGAGAAGATAGGCGCGAATATGTTT
This sequence comes from Trichoderma brevicompactum, assembly GCA_003012085.1. NCBI lineage: Eukaryota > Fungi > Ascomycota > Sordariomycetes > Hypocreales > Hypocreaceae > Trichoderma > Trichoderma brevicompactum. The sequence goes on along the minus strand of PXNZ01000472.1, from coordinate 3,032 downwards.
CTCACTAAACCTCCGCTATCACATGCATTAGCCAGGACCATTCCACATGTAATTTTACTTCTCTACTTACACATGATATAGAGGCATCATATTGAGGCATATGTCTGAGGCACTTAATCCCCAAGAGTCCACCACAAAACTGATGCCAGCGATGATGGAATGCATTGTCAAAGGAACCACTTTCTTTGTCCCAGATGTACCACTTGTGAAAAGTATCAAGCCAAAGTCATCTGACTCGTTGCAACTAGGACCCTGACTTAAGCGTGGAATAGTAGCGCCGTCGAGATCCTGGATCTCAATCTCGTCGTTGTTTTTCCATCTCATCACAAAGACTTCAATCCCAGCTGCGGTAACCCAGTGATCCCTCAAGCCCAACCTATCACAGTCATCGCTCGTGGTAAGTATAAACTGGGCACCAGCTTGTTGAACATCTGAGCGAAATTGCTCCGCACCTGCAGCGGGATTGATTGGCGCAGACGTATAGTAAGTGGTAACCGCAATACAGGCCGCTGCTAGTAATGGGCCATTAGGCAAAGCTATTGCGACAATTGGTTTCCGCGTGAAGTTTCCTGTTGGAAGATGAAATTCATCAACAAATCTGCGTAAACCCATGTGGGTAATATAGTCTCCTGGTGTTGATGATCGTAAAGCTGGTCGTGAGTCACTTGTAATAAAAGACGCAAAAGATGTATAAGACTTTTTGACTAGTTCCGACGTATCGCGAACCAGTTGCGATAAGTTCTGATCATTATGAGGCTTGGCATCTTCTGGCAACATATGATATGCCTTTGTGTAGCATCTAATAAGAGGGAACGTTGGCCAAGATCCCGGCAACTCAATTAGTAGTAGGCGTAATAGAGCGAGCGGATGGGAGGATGCACATGATGCATTTTGGATTGCTTTTAGGATCTGTTCTTTATCAATATCCAATAGTAGAAGGGTTTGAAACTCTCTACTTGTACTGATTTCGGATATTGACATAGAGTACAAGCTCTCAAGCAAGACTGCAAGTCCCGAAGGGGGATGTAGTGAATCCATCACGAGCCAAGAACTTTGTCTGATGAGAATCAGCCTCTTTCCCACGCGCAATTGCGTTATGCAATCGCTTAGGACTCGCTTGTGAGGTCTTGTTAGAGGACATATCAGGGGAGTTCTTGATGCAGCGGGAACTCCGATTTCATATACATGGAGGGCATTGAGGATCAACTGGTCACAATCAAGATAGTCCTTCAGTAGGACGGACGATCAATCGAAGATCACAATGGCCATCGCAAAGAGCACACATGCCAGTTGCAGCATGGGATTTTCCCTCTCTTTTTGTAGTGACGCATAATACCATGACGATGGGAAAGAATGGGATGTGAGACACCACGCTCAAGGCTACACATCTAGGGGCCGATCCCGACGACTGGGAATCCGAAATCGATGAAACCATCATCGATAAATCGAATGGCGTAAAATATGGCTAACACGCCCAAGGGTTCACATCTAGGGACCGACCATTCAAATCCCAACGGCTGAGAATTACAAACTGATGGCGAGGTTCACTGACTGACTTTGGTTATCACGACGATAGTCCGTAGCCGATATAAGCTGTTATAAGTCGCAATAATAAAATGCCTATTTAGGAAGGAGGCTTGCTTTTGTTGCCATGCGGAAGAATGGGATGTGCGATACCACGCTGAGGGCTTTACATCTAGGAGCCGATCGTTTGACAAATGCTGGTATACGCGCCGATCCCGACGACTGGAAATCCTTGGTTGATGATGGGCTTCATCAACTAACCAGATAGTACTTGGCCACACGGGATCCAAAACTATAAGACATGTCTAAAACCAGACATATAACACCTGCCATTAGAATCCAGTGAAAACGATGCCAACAATAACCAACAGCAAGCCATTTCGTCAGCATTAGATCAGCCAGGAGAGATTGTTCCTCGTGACCTCTACTTAACAGAGAATATATGCCTGATGCATGTTGCAGGTGATGTCCAAGTAGTTCACAGCATCATGGACGCACGACCCAGGTTCCGAAATCTAGTCCTTATAGTACCCAGTAAGCATAAAGCCAATTGGAGAATGCATACGAATCACTTACAGCGGCAAAGTCAAAACTAAAGAAAGCCGGCCCGGATAATCGGAACGCAGACCCGCACCCACCGGGCTATCTGAAGACGCGGCCACGAAATAGTCCATAAGTGTGGAATGTTTGATACGTGTAGCGTTCCGCTATGGCAGTTTTTGGGTTGGCCTCAATGCTTGATAAGTTGCCAAGCGTAGGACTGAGAATTCTGCAACTTGCTCTGCCAATCCATTTTTTAGCCGCTCTGGCGATCCATGCCAGTTAAGAAAATAAATGGCGGAAAAAGAGAAATGGCAGCTTGGAGCCACGCTCCTTCAAGCTGACATCAATATATGATCCAGAGATGCCCACATACGAGGGCATCCACAATTAGAAGGGAGAGATACATTCTCCCTCCATAACTAGAATGTCTTTATTAGTATTAGTTATCTTATGAGGTGCTGAAATTTAAAAAGCTGCGGATGGCGTTTTGTGACGAGTCCTGATTTACCATCACGCTCTTGATCGCTGGCAGTAAAGTCCTAGCTACCCTTGAAGCTGTGGGCACTGACAAGATAATATGCTGTCTAGGTTAGGGGCTAGGAATTGTATGGAAGCTGTATAAATCTGGTTGGCTTTCAGGTACCTAGGAACAAATGAGCGGTACCAGGTGCATTACTGCAAGATTAGCTCCAAGAATTGACTAGAAGAAGCTACTCTTGCCAAGAGGCTCCCCACAGTGCGTACTGTATTGATAAATTAATCATGGATTTAAGAAATAAATTATATATATATATTAAATAACATGGATTAACTTACATAAATATACGGATAACTTTAAAATTTGTTCTCAAAAGGAGAATACATATAATTTCTATTATCCCTTATTTAAAGCTACTTTTTTTTTTAAAATAAACGAAAGTATGTTCTAGAGAGGGCTATTATATATATATAATACTATTAATTTC
>PXNZ01000471.1:0-40860 GCA_003012085.1 Trichoderma brevicompactum | reverse complement strand
CCCCGGACCCCGGACCCCGGACGAATTATGGAGTGGGTCTGCGAGGCTCCTTTTGTCAACCGGGCTTAGATGTCCGTTCTAAACGCTTGGTAATTTCACTGTGCTTAGCCTGGCATCAATCAGCCATGGCTAGGTAGGCAAAAGACTTCGGCAGTCCCGCCCCGTTGAGCCTAGAGCCCAAAGGAATAAGACATAAAGGGCCCTAAATGGCATCCTTGTTTGCTATTGACACACTTACATTCAACAATCGAAACTCCAAACATGTCTGACGGTGGAATTAATGCCGAAGGCAATTTCAATCATGGAAATGCCATTCCCGGTCCTGGGGCAGAAAGAGTAATGCCATTATTTTCCCTGAGGGGGAAGACAGCAATCGTCACTGGCGCAGGAGCAGGAATCGGACTTGCTGTTGCGCAGGCATACGCGGAAGCAGGTGCCAATGTCGCGATATGGTACAACAGCAACGACAAGGCAATTGAGCGAGCAGCAGAGATTGAACGTGACTATGGAGTTAAATGTGAGTATCATCTCTGATTTTTGCTGAACTCATTTTAATGCAATATCTAGGCAAGGCTTATAAAGTCAATACAACAATATATGAAGACGTTCAGAAAGCAACGGACAGTGCTGTAAAGGAACTTGGAGGCCGGCTGGATATATTTGTCGCGAACTCAGGCATTCCTTGGACCCAAGGCCCCGCCCTCGAAGGAGAGGTCTCGCATTACCACGACGTGGTCAACATCGACCTTGACGGGACTTTCTATTGCGCGCGAGCGGCTGGAAGGCATTTTAGACGCCAAGGGCTCGAGGGAACAGATGTGAATGGAAATAAATTGGATCAAAGCTACAGTTGCGGATCCTTCGTTGCAACCGCGAGCATCAGCGGCCATATCGTCAACATACCACAACTGCAAGCTGCGTATAATGCAGCAAAAGCTGGTGTTATTCAGCTTTGCAAATCTCTTGCTATTGAATGGGTCAAGTTTGCGAGAGTCAATTCCGTATCGCCAGGTTACATTGCAACTGAGATCTCGAACTTCATCCCTCAGGAAATGAGAGTCATTTGGAAGAACAAAATTCCAATGGGGTGAGTTATACCCCACTATTAGTGGCAAGGCTTCAAACTATACTAATACTTAATAGTCGGGAGGCCCATGCAAATGAACTTAAGGGGGTCTTCTTGTTTCTTGGTTCTGACGCTTCATCATACTTTACTGGTGCCGATCTGGTTGTTGACGGGGGATATACACTTGTCTGATCCAATTGGGTTATTGGTTTCGTAGGCAATATCCTGCTAGATTAGAATTCTATTCTAACTAAGATTTAAGATATAATTTTCTTCAATGTATCAAAAAAGATTTTGTGTCATTGCCCGTAATGTGCGTAGAGATTTGGATCACCAAGCAAGTTCGTTGTAGAGCTCACGCGTAATCCATAACCTTTACAATAAATTTGAGTCTTAGAGACGAATGTACAGTATGTCAACTCTAACCCTCCAGTGAGAATTATAATTAGAACGTAATCATCCAAAGATGTGTTATTAACTCTAGGCCGTCCAGTGACAATTATAATTGGAATGTAATCATCCAAAAAGTGTCTTTGGATGCTAAAGTTATTACTGAAATTGAAGCCAAGCATTGTAAATATCTGTGGTTGGTAGTTCTTTATTATAACTTGTGGAAAAACTAATTTTGATAGAACAATACACACCAATATAGTTTATTGATATCTACTAAGTGAGTAATGAAATCTAAGCCCCCTGAACTCCCTGAATCAAAACTTTGATGACATTCTCATGTCTTTCTCGAACTAACTGAAAGGCATCCTTTGTGTCTTCAAACTTAAATCGATTTGTGACCAGTGGTCTCACATCAATTTTTCCACTAGCAACCAGATCAACGGCGGTTGGATAACAGCCTGTTGTGTAGCGAATTGAGCCACGAATTGTGAGATCACGAATACATGCGACAGTGATTGGGAATTCCACAACCTGCAGCAAGATTAGTGGCGATTCGACGTTGGGAATTATTGATGAGAAAACTTCACCTCTTTGCCCATGCCTGCCTGGACATACGTGCCTCCTTTCTTTGTTAAGTGAACTCCAGTTGAGATGCAGCTCGCAGCCCCCGTGGCTTCAATCACAACATCAGGGCCATCACCAAGATCGAACTCCTCCTTGATCATTCTAGCCAGCTGCTCACTCCACTCGTCGTCGGTCTTCACAGATGCTGGCTTCTTGGGAGGCAAGAAAACGCCATCAGTACCATAGCTTTTTGCGAAATCCAGCCTACCCTGACTAATGTCCACGCCAATGACCTTCTTTGCACCGTAAACCTTGGAGACCTTCTGACAGAGGACACCAATAGGACCACAACCGAATACAACGATTGTCTGATTAGCTCGCACATTGCCCACCTTGGTCATTTGTACGGCACAAGCTACTGGTTCTACTAAGGCTCCTTGCTCCATATCCATATGATCTGGAAGAGGAATGCAATAGTCAGCCGCAACTATGTAGTATTTCGCAAGTGTGCCATCCCACGGTGGGGTAGCAGCAAACACAGTATCGGGGCACAAATTGTAGGATCCAGAGCGGCAGTAGTCGCAGCTATGTTTAAACAATTAGCAAATGCTGTTACAAGCGAGTATAAAAAGAGTTAACTAACTGTCGGCATGGTACTCCTGGTTCGATTGCCACTCGATCTCCAACCTTGAGGTTTTTAACAGCAGAACCTACTTCCACGATAGTTCCTGAGCTTTCATGTCCCAAGATTATGGGTGTGGTCAGGACAAAATCTAGTTTCCAAAATTAGTACACCTGCTGGCTTGCATATCAATGAAAGCTGGTTCTGGATGCCAAATAGATAACTAACCTCCAATCCTCCCATGGTCATAGTAGTGCAGATCCGAGCCGCATATCCCGGTCTGGGCAATATGAACTCGGACATCCCAAGGATCCCTCAGTTTAGGAATTGGTCTGTCCTCAAAATCAGCTTCCCCAATAGCCTTCAGAACAAAAGCCGGATTCTGTCCCTGTAATGAGATATTAGTTAGACTGAAAGATGGAAATATTGAAAATCTTTGAAGGCCGCACAGTAGTGGTTGCCATATTGAGACGTCGGAGTTGTCTAGCGTCAAGGATTGGTGGTTGCCTCGAATATTGACTAGAAAAACATATCAGGAGGGAGTTTACGAGTATTTATGATTGAGATAATACATGATGTCTCAATATAGTTTGGTAATCCGTTCCGTTGCGTCTACTGATTCGGGTGACTACAGTTGACAACCATCGGCCGACAGATCTCCGGAGCTACTACCACACGGGCCTTAGTAGCCCGATGAGTCTTTGTTGCTTTCTAGACTATGAAATTACTTCATATACGGCATACAGAGTATCCTATTCTTCATTATCCGGAAGAGGCGGAGGAAGTGATCCGATGGCACCACTCAATTTTTTTCCGGATTTTGTTCGCCGCCACGTCAACCTAAGGAAGTTATGTTCGGGGCCTGCATGCCGAATAATCCGCAATAATGTGTGGGAGACCATGCAAGAACCCACCCTATAAAATCGCAGCTATATTAATATTGGCATATAAGTCTCATCATACAGTAACAGTCGCTTCTTTCTGTCGGTTCACAATTGGTCTGATAGCAAATTACCAAAAGTACGAATAGAGAGGCACTATTATAACACACTACATTTGCAGCACCAAGTACCGCATTACACAGCATGGCTTCTTCAAAATCACCTTCAGCGCTGTCGGACAGCGTTATGAAAATGTTCGACATGACTGGCAAGGTTGCTATTATTACAGGTGGCTCGGGAGGGATTGGCTACGAAGCTGCCCGAGGGCTTGCTGAGGCAGGCGCCAATGTTAGTTTAGCACTACGTTTCTAACGTTACCTTCACAAACTTCTGTCATCTAACTACGTCTTCAGGTTGCCCTTTGGTACAGCCGCGCGACAAATACCGAAGACCTTGCAGCCACAATTGAGGCCGATTTCGGTGTAAAAGCAAAGGCTTATAAGTGTTCAGTTGAGAATTTCGAAGAAGTACTTTTCACATTTCCATAATACTAGCTATTATGCTTACTAATCGGGGCATTTTGCAAACAGGTACGAGATCAAACAGCTGCTGTCGTCAAGGACTTTGGTCGGCTCGATGTGATGATTGCAAACGCAGGCATTTCCCGACCAGCAGGTATGGGCAATTTTCACGCATTTTTATTCATTGCCTAACAGATCCTCCAGGTGGCATTGATGATCCTATTGAGAATTGGGAGCAAGTTCTCGGTGTAAATTTAGACGGAGCCTACTACTGTGCTAAAGTGGCGGGTGAAATCTTCCGGAATCAGGGATCCGGAAGCCTCATCTTCACAGCATCCATGTCCGGCCATATAGCAAACGTTCCACAGCGTCAGGTATGGCTTCAATTATCACACCCTCTTCGTTACTGGTGTTCCAAAAACACTAACACAGTATTTTTAGGCCTGCTATAACGCCTCAAAAGCTGCGGTAATTCATCTTGCCAAATCTCTTGCCGTGGAGTGGGCAGGCTTTGCCCGAGTGAATGCAATTTCGCCAGGGTATATTAAGACTCCAATCTCTTCCGGAATTCCCAAAGAGTGGAAAGAGGAATGGTTAAGCCTCACACCCATGCGACGCGAAGGAGATGCGAGTGAATTGAAAGGAGTATACCTTTACCTTGCGAGCGATGCCAGTACCTTTACCACTGGAGCGGATATCGTGGTAGACGGAGGATACTGCTGCCGGTAAATATCCTATTCTAGGAGTTTAATCATACGCAGACATCCTATTCATAAAATCTGTAATGGTCGATTCTTGTCTAACATCCGCAATAGTTAGCATGAGCTTGCATGACAAATGAATCAAAATTCCAAAATCATTACAACAGATTGCCTTACAATACGCTTACACGATCAAAGTGTGCAAAATCTGATCCAAGCTCGGGCCACATCATTGGATACAAACCAGTCAGTTGATCCTGCCATGACTCTTGCGTAGGCCCGTTTATTTCTTCTTCGCTTGAGGTATATGACTGTGTCAAAGATGTAACGACACGAAGACATCGACTTGCCGTAGGATTTAGTTGTATCATTGATTCTAAGACCTTGATGGATTCATGGATCTGGTCACGCCACGCTCCCGCCAGGTCGGAACGCGGATTATTACGCAAGCAGACGATTGGAATAAGGACTGCTTGGAACAAGAAGTATAACGCATACCAGGAAGCCATCATTGTTTGGGGGTTGTTTAACCAGAAGCCTGAAATTAGCTCGATTGACTCTCTCGATGCATCTAGACAGCGTTGAAATGCGACATCAATGCTCTCTAGGTCCTCCGAGTTTTCCTGGTCTTGTTCCCACTCTGAACCTGACATAGCCCGTCGAACAAGAAATGGGCGGTACGCCAATATGCGCAAATTGCGATACCGCCATTGAAGCGTAGCATGGCATAAGACATACTTGGGCTCTTGGACAATGTGTGGCTGGAAATAAGAGGGTAGTGAAGTCAACCATGAGCCGATCGATATATCATCTAGTTCAACCATTTCTTTTGCTGTTGGAAAAGATGTTGATATCATTCGCTCGTATATGTTGCAAGTAGCCATGTGGAAAGAGCACTGGGCTCTTAAGTGCGAGTATAGCGTTGTTGTATCTGCTGGAAGCGGTCTTTCGGTTGTAGATATTGTGAGATCCTAAATGCTCTGGTCAGCTGTGGCCCTTCCTAAAAGAAACACCGAGCGCTACTAACAGCGTCATGAACATTCATAGGCAGTTCAACTTCAACCCCACTTTGCGGGAAATCGAATGGCCGGGAAAAGGTGATTATGCTCCCTACATCAAATGCATACAAACACCACCAAACTCTGCGCCTCATTTCCAAGCCCAGTGGGTTTAGCTGCCAGGCTGAGAACTCTTTATGGAGTCCAATACCCATGGCTATTCGCCGTGCTAGCCCATAGTAATTATAGCTCGAATTTGGTTTATTTCCCATTTGTGCATAGTTTGACATCAAAGTCAAAGCCTGGACCAGGACTAAGTTGCCAGTCTCCAACAGGTCGATTGAAAATCTTGCCTTTGCTGCCTCAAATAGTCCCGTATGGATGTCTGATCTCTGTGTAGCAGTAGACCATGCACCTAGAGCCGCTACAACATATAGCAACACCTGCCAGGCATTTCCGCTAGGCCGTGGTATAATTTCCATAAATTGAGCTCGAAATGTAGCCTCGTGTACTATGGGATATGAGCGATGATAAAGTGAAAAATAGGCGTCGATATAACCATCTAGTGCGGATAACGAAGTAAGAGCGAATGGTATTGCGGACATTTTTGGGCTAGTTGTCCCAGAATGATGAGTATTGTGGCCCGCGGTGATGCGCAAAAGTGCAGCTCCTGAGGCAACACCTTCGATATGTTAGTATATGTATATGTAAACCAAAGAAAATAATACGGGTGTAAGAGGGATGCCATACCAAGATAGCCACTACCATCTATATCGCTGGTCAAACTTCCCATTCCATCAACAAATTTTTGCCCACCGGGCTGGCCACTTCGCTCATCCCATTCAAAACTTCCGGATGTTGGGGGGCTTTCCAGTGAAATCATGATGCCCCGAGTAGATCGCGAGAGGCTATCGGTGCAATCCGTATTCGGATCGTGCGGACTTGAATTATGAGCCATGACAGTGCCATGTCCTGCCTCTTGTGGTTGCACATTTTCAGATCGTGATGAAGCGAAGCCTCCATGGGAAAATAAGCTTTGCTCAGGGACGACTGCTTCAGTCTCGTTGTTTCCACGATAGGCCGTAGATTGGGAGGGAGGCGCAGATGGCGTCGCGGTCTCTCTTTCGGCTGCACTGGCATTGACATAGAGCGTCATGCAAGAGTCGTCGCTTTTATTATGTTTTTGTTGTGACTGAAATTCTCTTAGCATAGCATTTGCCTTCGCAAGTTCTTCTTCGACTTGGGTCAGATGCCTGAAATCTAATCAGTGTATGCTCCAGATACATAAGGTAGGTGCTCTTATACGATACCTCCTGGTTAGCGGCGTCTTGCCGGGCCTCTCGTAATTACATATCCTGCGGTGCTTCTGGCACAACGAACAACGAGGAAGAGACTTATCACACTTTAGACGTACCACTGCCTGTTACTAAGTCGCTCTTAACGTTCTCACGATAGCAATCTTACCTTGGATTTTTTTCTGCTGCATTCTTGGCAAGCCCTCCGAGCAGATGCTCCACCTTGTCTAGGCTCCTCTGCTTGGCTCTGCTGCATCCCTTCGTAACTTTCGCAAGTAGTTGTAGTAATGCGAGGGGGTTGCAGATAATTGCTTTGCATGCACCCGGCATTTAATTAAGCATCCGGACAAAGTTTCCCGCTTTCAGTGGGTCCTATTACTAAGAATGCTGCATAACTTGGTATGCACGGAGCTCGAAGTCCGGCGATTATTGCACAGCCACAATATTATTACTTATTTCCTAGCAGTAATTAGCCACAATAAAAAGACAACAAAAAAAAACCAACCCCCCCCCCCCCAAAAAAAAAAACAAAGCAACTATACAAAGTGCAAAGTCCATTGAATATTTATACAAAGATAGTTTACTATACAACGTTTTAAGATTTGCATAAAAGAGGCTGAAGAACAATAGCTAAACAACCCAGTGAATAAATACTTGTATTTATATATATATATATTGAGTACTCCCGTATATATTAAACATCTAGGGGCAAACTAGCTGCATAATGACAGTATGTGTCTTGCTATTCTATGCAGCCCTTTATCTACAAATAGAGCTCATTCCCATTCTTGTAAATCCAAAGCTAAATACAGTTGCTTTCAATCCACTAGGCACTACTATACTGCAGATTTGCTGTAATTTTGCCACTAGCGCCTTTCACTGTCATTGACAATTCTCATTTCGGTTAGCATTACATCCTACATATCGAGTACTTTCTCTATCAACCAGATATGACACCTAGAAACAGAATAACGTTTCATCTTCTCGAGTTTGCTACAATGAGCAAATAATAAGAAATATTCAAGAAATGGAGTAGAATGACAAATTTTGCTCTCTGCCTACAGTTATTTCACCCAGAATAGTTTTGGAAATCGGTCCATTATACAACACAAAACAGTAAGCACAAAAAAAATATATTAAGAGCAAGACAAACTTCAAAGGTTTTCAAAGGTTCAACCTGGCCTGCATTATCTGTAGCAGATTTAAGTCCAGAGAGGCTATCTCTAAATAGGTTAGAAATACGAATGTTATTGGATATAGATTATGCACAGGGCACTTGATCTTCTCTAGGCTCGATGTCCACCCTTAGCTTGCGTATTTCGATGTCTGGAGGATTCGAGCCCCTCAAATTAATGCATACATCCTAGCCTTTTCACACAAAGTTGTATTTATACAACGGAGAGTTCTCAAACTGTCTTAGAATTCCCCACTTTCACCTAATAATCATTAGCGATTGTGTGCTCGACCTAATTATTTTGTAGGGTCTTATCATTCGATTATTACCTGTCGTAAAACCCAGGTTCTGGCTGGAAATTTTACCCTGGACTTCTCAATGTCACGCACACATATCCTGGGTCTTGGCAATCGCTAGGCTGCCCAAAGAGACATCGATTCTTACTGATTTCGACCCTAACCTTCCGATTCTGCAGATTTACTAGTCTGCGCCATTCCCTTTCCAGTAACCCATGCTTGAATTTTCTTCATCGTGCGTTCTCGACCTGGTCTGTGGCATTCAGGACTTTTCCAGCTGCCGAAATAGTGCATGCATTTGTGCGTCTGCGCTAAAGGCGGCAATGAATAGATCACAGGCCCATTCAAGATACAGACACTAAAAAGTAGACATATTGATAATGTCTGCTACTATGTAATGTGTGTGTGTGTGTGTGTGAGGTGTATGTATACATGAAAATATGGGCTTGAAAATATGTCAAGTATATATATGTGGGCGCCCGGAGTGCACAGGATCTAGCATTCACCTGCAAACCACTATTCCTAAGAAAGGCAGCTCTCCTCTCGCTATTTACCCTTGAATATGAGTTTCAATTATGCTTTTTCTTAGATTACTCCTGTTTCCTCTAACAACTACTCTTGTAGTAGGGTTATCCAAAACAAATGATGGGGCCTTGATTATTGAACTTGATGAGGAGGTAACGACTCTGGACGCGTTCGCCCAGAGCACTAGAGCTATCAACTACACAGTCCGCCACACCTTCAACACCACCGGGGTTTTTACCGGCATCTCCATCGATGTGTCCGACGATCGTGATTTAGATGAAATAAAATCGCAGCTCCATGGAATACCTGGCATTATCGGCATTGCCGATATCCTCCAATATGAGATCCCCCCTATAAAACGCAGTATCCACGTTCCCCGAGACAACTTCTCGTCGATTACACGCCGCGGAGGCATCTCTAATGACTTAGGGTTCACTCTACGAATGGGCGGTATTGATAAAGTCCATACTATGGGTATCAAGGGAAAGGGAGTGAATATCGGCTTCATTGATACTGGCATTTATTATAAGCACCCAGCTCTCGGCGGAGGTATGGGTAATGGCAGAAAGATTGCCGGCGGGTACTCCTTCATTTCGGACAATGGAGATTTGGTTGAGAGCAATGATCCATATTCTGATTGTCCTCAATCTGACCATGCAACACATGTGGCAGGTTAGTAAACCAAAACAAATCAGCCTGCAATAGCTGGGCAGCTATCTGACAAAGAGAATGTAGGAATCTTGGGTATGGACGCATTACAGCTCCCTGAAGGCTTCCCGATTTCCGGTGTGGCTCCTGAGGCATCTTTGTATGCCTATCGCATCTTCAGTTGCGGCGCAATAGGAGGGCCACGACGAGGGGGCACAAGCGATCTAGTCTTAAAGGCAATGCTCAAAGCCCTTGAAGATGGTGTTGATATTATCAGCATGTCTTTGTCACTTCCCGAGGGAATGACTGGGGCGCTACCAAAATATGACCCCCTGGCGACCGCTGCACAACAGATCAAGAACGCTGGTGTCGCTATTGTTGTCGCCATGGGAAATGACGCATCCGACTCATTGTATGGAAATAACCTCTACCGACAGACACTTCCCAGTGAACTTACAAGTGTTATATCTGTTGGCGCGGTTGCCAACTCAAACTATCCACTGGTCTACACGGCAAGGGATGAGTTTGGTGCCGAAATACACTATTCCTCACTGTATCCTATTTCAACAACAGATGAACTTGATGTCTATGTGATCACAGGTGACTCATGTGGCTCGGTGGATTGGGAAGAAGCTGTCGGTGATATCCAGGCAACAGGGAATCTCGGCACTACTATTATCGCTCTTCGTATCTCAGAATTCTGTCCTTTGTCACAGATTGTATGCTGTGGTAATACTATCCCACCCCACCTATTTGGCTTCTACACCAACTCATCAAATCCTTACCACCAAGATTACGAAAGTATCCTGCCTTACAGATTTAATAACGGGACTACTAAGGCGCATATTGTGATAGATCCCGATGCAGATACATTCTACACTAACTACTATATGTCTGGAGGATATGGGAAGTACAAACTGTTCTTTAACAACTCCATGTATATCAACCCTCAACAAAATGTAGGCGGAATGGTGGATTCATATAGCAACTGGGGGCCCCTGAGGCGCACATTCGAGCTGAAGCCGCAGATTGTGGCTCCCGGAGGCCATATTCTGTCCACATTTCCAGAAAGCATTGGCAGCTACGGTGTTATCTCCGGAACGTCAATGGCAACACCATACATTGCTGGTTGCTTTGCACTCATCAAGTCTCAATTCCCTTATTTATCAGTCGACGAAATTTTGATTTCCTTACAAGCTACGGCTAAGCCAACTGCTTGGGCATGGAATCCGAGCATGCTGTCCACCACTGCCCAACAGGGAGCTGGATTAGTCAATGTTTACGATGCTATTACGTCGGTAACTCGCGTTTCTCCAGGACAGCTAGCTGTTACAGATAACAACCGTACTTCATTTGGCTTAGTTAATATCACCGTCGAAAATCACGGAAATACTACTCAAAGATATGAGCTCAGCCATCGTGGAGCAGGCTATGTGTATGAAAATGTTGGTTACCGCGAATTGAGCCAGCTTCCCAATTTTGGGTCGGCGGAATTTTCAACGCCCAATTTCGAGCTTGGGCCCGGTGGCACCACGGAGATAACTGTTCGTCTATCTCCCCCGGACCTTGCTGTCGACGTTGGTCGGCTGCCCCTATTCTCTGGCTATATTGATATAGTTCCAGAGGCAGGGACCAACCTCAGCATCCCGTATATTGGTCCCGCTTACTCGCCTTACAATGTGGATTATATACTCTACCTAGCCGCTACAGAGACAGATACAGGAATTCCCTGGCTCTCATTCCCGGACGAAAATAGTAGCAATTACAACAACGGATTTTCTGCTGTCCAGGTATCTAGAAAATACGCATTTAGCCTTAATGTCCAGCAGTGGTCAACCCTCTTGCGAGTGGATATTGTCCCAGCAAATACCTCTCTGACAGCCCACTTCAATGCTGCTAATTTCACTTTGCCAGCGGACTATGAATACCTCCCCTCAACAAATCAGCCTGATTCAACTTTATTTGGTAATCCAAGCTACGGGAACCTTTGGAAAGCCGAAGGACTTAGACAACCTGCAAGTAATGTTTATCTCCAGGGCACAGGTTTGACAGTCACAGACGATAATAGCATAAATATTATACTTGGTCCCGGTGATTACAGATGGGTTTTTAGTGTATTAAGATGGGGTGGCAATGCTACACTATTTGAAGATTACGACACTTGGCTAGGTCCCATTGTTCGACTATTAAACTAATGTATTGTTACTCTCACGGTAGCGGATGGCTACGGGATGGGTTTGGCCCCTTGGCAACTTGCATATATAAGCAACTTTGATTACTCTTGGATCGTCTGATACAGCTGAATTCACTTCTACGGTCGTGGATGATAGATATCTTCTGTAGGTAGTTCGTCGCACATAGCAACTGCTAGCTCTAGATTAATAAACCATCACTCCATCTACAGCTAACAAACCTCACTAAACAAAGATTGGGCGGCTGATCCGATGTCTAGCGATCAGCTTGATAAACCAACGAGTTATATAAAGGAATCAACTGTTTTAGCGTGCCAAATCGTAACGTGAATGAAGGATATAGGGGACAGGGTACATGGTGTGAGTGAAACCTTGGTTTATTTCTTCGATTGGAACGGAGTACAGATCCTACCTTGAGCGATATACCCCATATTATAATAAGCGTATTCTTAGTTTAGTATACGATAAGTTAATTCTCAGCGTATTACCTTCTATACTATGTGCAAGAAGTTCGTTCTCGGTTTAGCATCGAATAAACAAATTCTCGCCACCAGCAAGAGTCTGAAACAAAGCCCGAACCTTGATTGTCGCTAGGAATAAAATACGTAGAAATACTACACTCGGTCCTGCCCTAATAAGCTACAGCACCGGCAAAAACTTGGACCATTTTTTGTAACAGAATTGTAGCTCGGCATTAGTTATTATTCATGTTTCTCCAATTCAACACTGCTTGTTTTATCAAGTTCACCCGACCTTAACTTTACCTGCCAAACTGTCCCTATTCATTTTGTACTTGTGATTCCGGCTATTTAGGCGGCATCCTAGCCTAGCCGCAGACATGAGGTGTCAGTCGTCTCTTGGATAATTTACGTGGTGAGCGTCGAGAGGCACATGCTGTTTAACCAAGCGCTGGCCAAGTTACGGCAGCGGACTAGTCAGGAGGTTCATTTCTTCGAAGTACACAACGACTCCTCCTTGATTTCTATCTTGCTGTTGCAATACTAGAAGGAGGGAAATAAATAGGAGGAAAGCTGTCCAATGCGGCCGAGAGTATAGGCATTATTTGCTTTTGACGAGAAGTATCTGTGTTTTCTCGGCCATCATGTCACGCTTACTGATATATATACAGACATCTGGGGCAAAGATAGTCTCAGATTTAGCAGGAACCCCGACAGATAAGCCACTACTGGGTACCGGCCCTGGGCTGTATGATATTCAGAGGGAGCAACAAAGTAAGGCTTCATACCCAGCATTTCGAAAAGCAGAACATGTAACAGCCCTTAGCTCAAATGTACACAAGAAAATAGAGTACGTAAGTGGTCTGGACTTGATCATATATCACAGGCTGTCAGCACGAACGCGGTCATGATCGCCCTAGCGGGGGAGCTCAGTGTGAAGAGCTACATCTTCGCACCATGCATTGTGTATGAGTTTCTGCCTGCTTTTGGAAATACGATATTCATGTAGTTATATTCCATGTCCAAGTTCATGTACTGAGCGCTCACAATCATACAAGGTGGCAAGGGATTGGGGGGTTCGGCAACTGGATTTCTGCCCAGACTGGATTGTGGCTATCTTTAAAGCAGCCAGCGAGGCAAGACGTGTCTATTGCGTGGGCGATAACTCTCCGGTATGTCACTTGCTAATTCTTGAGCTTTATATCTGGAGAGGTGGGACTCCTGACGATCAAGGCCAGAAGTGGCCTGTATGCCACATTGAGGATAACACCGATCTCTATATTCGACTGTTCGCTGCCATCCGCTCTGGAAATAGTAACCCTAACCGCGGAAGACGAGGCTACTATCTACCTCCTTCGGGCAGCATAGCATGGGACAACATTTATAACCATATGACAGCAACACAAGGGAAGAAAGGCATTGTCAAGAACGGACGGGTTATGGTTATGTTGGCGGACGATGTAGGCCCTTGAGGCTATGAGACATGAACTAAACTGCCCCAAAGTCTTTTTGAAGGTGCAGTTAGCTGGTAAGTGATTGTTGTTATTTACTACCAGCTGAATAAAGTATGCAGGCGCGGATTCCTGCGGCTGCTGATGCAGCGAGTGTGAGATAAAAGAGCCCATTTGGTTACATCATTTATCCGAACCTCTAGATGCGCATTTAAACCGAAGCAGGGCACAAAAGCTTTAGGGTGAAGAAGTTAAAGCTAACAATACCTTTATAAGTAGCAATATCTTGTATATTCAGATCAAAGATTGAAACTTATCTTCGAGATTTATATCAACATAAGGCAGGGAGCTTATAACGACATATATAGAGCTGATGAAGATAATATAGACAGCAATTCAGATATTTGGTTTCGACAACACTTTTCAACAAGTTGTTAGGGATTTTGAAGTGAGAAAAAGGCACTCCAGAATGACTAGCACACCATTCAGTCAAATAACGAGGGTCGGGAGTAGTATAGTGGCAGCCCAGTTCACTTAGAGTATCCCACTCCAGCACCGGTTCTCCAGCAGTATACTTGGCATTCTCCAAAGTCTACAGGAAGCCTTGTGCCATGAAAGCGAACAGACCTCGTCTTAGAGGCTAGATCGTGGACTCTGTGCCCAAGCTCTATCACTCCTGCGTAAGCCGAGCGGCCAACCTGAAGACCAGGACGCGCTCTACCTACCATGAAAGAGTATGACACGACTTCCTTATGCTTTTGAAGCGTGCGGCCAGACTCAAATGGTTGGGTAAAACAGCACATCAGGGCTGTGGCTGGCACATGTCACATCTCATCCTGTTTGAGGAAGGCCTGACGTGGAGTTGGTATTATTCTCCAAGACCCAGCTTTAGTCAACCTCACACAAGCAATATTGACATTCTGCGAACTTCTGTACTTACGTTCCTGCCAAAATAGGTCAAAGTAGAGAAATCCGGTAAATTCATCGTTTTTATTATCCTATAATTCCCACACCTGAACAGATTCATGCCATCTCAAATTACCATCAAGCTGGTGTGGAGGGATCTGTACGAAGGGTAGAATCAAGACAGACTCGAAGATCCTCAACATGCTTGTGATCATTGGGCCTAGCGGGAGGAATTCCGATATCGCTCCCTCATCAACCTTAGCTGTCAGGCTTGTGAGACGCTTGTAGTAGGCTAAACCCCGGGAAGAAATGGATCGTCGTCGCGACATTGCAAGATGCTATACTTCTGGAGAATTTCGATGCGAAGTTTCCGTAAATGTCCTAATTCTTGTCTTGCGCTTGGTAAGAGGAACTGCTGTAGGTGTGAGAGAAGCTTCCCAACATGTTTGACCGACTTAATAGCGCGGCCTTAAATACGAAACGCCCTGTGACTCCTATGGCCCAGGGACCTCGCCTATGAATCACGCCGACATGCTATCTCTTGCAGTAGGTACATATTCTCGGGTAGCATTGCCTCCTCGGCAAGAAGTATATTTTTACGGGTGGTATCTCTACAAGCGTGATTCAAAACGGTCTGAGAACCGCAATTCATGAAGGATACAAAATACTTCCCTTCAGTTATGCCCTCGCCTCGCTTCCGTTTCTGCGGCTCACCCTCTGGAGCTCCATCTAACTCTTCTCGGCCTATCCACAGGCCGCCATTCTCTTCCATCAAATTTCTGTTATACCTCTCTTTTAGTTATTATATCTTGGAGCGCTGTCGGATTGATCCGTGCCCGGAGATGATAAAATCTCGCAGCTTCGCCTCAACCCAATGCCTGGACTCTATGTCCAATTTTTCATCTTTATTGGAAGCAGCTTTCGACAAAATGAAGAGCTCTGCCCGGCTCATCCAGGATATTTCTACTAGGCTAAGCAATTTGCGCGCCTCGTCCACAGCGTCTTTTGTATATTTATCGGCAGCCGCATAACTCAGTAGCTGAATCATACTGGTGCCAAATTCCGTCTCATTGGCAACACGGGCCCATGGTTTAAAAGTATTGGCGAAATAAGCGGTTGGTGATGTCACAGTCTGAAATGTATTCTCATGTATGCTCTGGAACTTCACGATAACAGATTCCATTGTAGGTATGATTTGAGCAGCCTGGAATACTGCACGTAGGTGTGGCCGAGACATCACACCACTTTGTCCAAAGGGTACTAGAATGCGCAGGGCTGATATATGTGATTGGTGCTATTCGCAGGGTAAACGAAGGAACACACTGATGATTCAGCGGGGACTGTGATCTTTTTATCCTCTACATAACATTGTGGGCTGCTCCCCAACTGAAGAGTGATTGACTGCTCGGGGACCTTTGTCTCGCCAACAATAGAAGTTGCTGGCGTAATTCCAGCGAAG
Organism: Trichoderma brevicompactum; assembly: GCA_003012085.1. Classification (NCBI taxonomy): domain Eukaryota; kingdom Fungi; phylum Ascomycota; class Sordariomycetes; order Hypocreales; family Hypocreaceae; genus Trichoderma; species Trichoderma brevicompactum. Next base: position 24,710 of record PXNZ01000471.1, on the reverse strand, counting down.
GGGGAAATTTTAACCAATCAAAGACTACAAGCTTGCTACATGAAGTTTTCTCAATACATTTCCCCTTATACTACTCTATATATTAAAAGATAATTCCTTATTTATATACGAAATTTTATAGCTTATTTGAACATTGTGCTAATTGTTATTATATTAATCATCACAATTTACGTTATTGTTAAACTCTTGGCTTAGTCCTTAGTCTGAAGTAACCTTTATTTACTTTATAAGTTGAATTTACTGAACGACAAACCTTGGCTATTAGGTAATAAGCTTGCTGTCTATCTAGGCCAGTCTTAAGGGACAAAGATTGAATAGAGGGAACTAAGGCCCTCTTGCACACACTGTCAATTGTTGTGCAAATGCAATTGCTGGCACATGGGACTGTGCACCTACTTAAGATACAGCAATCACATTCTTCGAATTAAACCCTAGGAATAGACAGAAACCATCCCACAGAGTTGGTTTAATTTAATTTAGATATGACTAGGTCTTTCTGGATGAGCTGGTCCTCTCATGTGCCACAAGTAGTCTATCAGCTGGCGGCCGCCATGCATCATCCTGAGACCAGGAGTTAAGTCTGGTCCTTTTGTTCGAATCGACTGGCAAACCAGTATGGTGCAATGAAGTATTTAAGCTCTCATTGCTATGGATATTCTCCTAACAGATGGCCGCGCCCACGGTGGGCTTGAATGTAACCCCTGGATATCTGTCCTCACCTCCATTACATTCGATAAAACTTCGCACCACCTTGCGTCGGCTGGTTAAGCTCAGGGAAATTGGCTCTTCCGCTTATATAATTAGCTACTAAGTAAATCTTGAAGGTATTGGCATGATTGGCCTGCTGTTGATGCTCTACTTTTATTTTTTTAGTTATAATCGATGGGTACGACTATAGAAGACATTGCATCTCTGCTGATAATTGACATCTTGTTCAACTGGTACTGCGCAATGTCTATCAATAAAATTCCCCTTTCTGAGTTCGATATCCTTTGTAGGAGAGGGTTATCTAACATGCCTAGATTATCTCCCATATTGGAAAATCAGAAATCACTAGTGATACATAACATTCTAACAACTACTGTTTACATTTCCGACGTTCCCCACGTTATTTCAGCAAGATTGAGGCGTATGCCTGGCTGGTACTATTTACCAATGCTGAAACCATGTGTCGCGTCGGATCCAAAGTAGTTCTACCTATTTTGGGCGGCAATCACAATAGTTTTTGCAGTACCTAGACTACTATGGCTCAGAAAGGGTTGTGAAAGCCAAACTTGCCAATATTTGGGACAGACCACATTCAGATTACATCTTGTCTATGGGTTAGCCCTTTATACACAGGAAATTTCCTTTATGTTCTTGTTGGGCTTCGCAAGTCGGCAGCTGAGAATGACATACAATTTGAAGAATTAAATTAAACTTGTATAATTAGTTAATATTTCTAGATTTAGTTTTCAATATATTCAAGACCAATGAATTTTGTTATAATAAATAATAAAGGCTAAGCTTCACTTTGGTTGTTTTATTTTATAATTATATATGGATTTTATTATGTTGTAAACTTTCCATTATGTATATAAATTCAAGAGATAGTAAACTCAACTATTGTCTTTGCAATAATTTTATATATCCAGAGAGTCACTGGGAGCAGTATTATTTGACAAATAATTACAAAATTTTCCAATATAAAATTACCTCTCCTCGATAGCCATAATAATATATAATTAACTTAAATAGTAAGCTAATAACAACTTAATACAATATTAGTGAATACAATAAGATTAATTTATAGACTCCTTTACTGCTATTATACCTAGCTAGTGACAAAATTACTTTTATATAACTTGGATATTCCGCCAACAGAAACCAAAACAAAAATCGCGTCAAAAGAAGCCAATACATAGTTCAAAAATATAGGAGCTAGTTTGTCATAAAAGGGCGTTACAACTATGAGTATGCTTCTAATTTGATAAACAAAGTAAATTCATGAACTTAAGATTGTTTTATACTCTAAACTAGACGGTTCAACATGACCAAATATTGACAGATTTAACATGGCTGAACCACCACCCACCGTCTGGATAATACGAATTACCAGAGCCAATAACATTCGAGTAAGTGCCACCACCACAACCACAACAAACAGTAGATAATTGTGAACAAACCCCTATTTTAAAATAAGATTACTTTGTGCTTTATTTAAGTGGTTTATTTATCTTTGGACATACTTACCTTCGTAATTAAGGATTCCATTAAACCCTGAAACTGGGTGGCTGATGTCTGGCCAGTTCTCACATTTTTGCTGGTTGTTCTTGATAGTTATGCAATTCGAGCCACTAGTAGTAGCATTAGCAAGAGGTCTATAAGGGAATCTTAAAACATTGTACCCTGCCCCAAGAAAAATTTCCGCACTCTTTGTGGTATAGACACCGCATTGGTCCGCAAGGACAAGAACTGGAGCAATTAATAGCAAGAGAGCCCTCATAATGGTTTGCTTGTCCAAGAGATAATAATTTGTATGTATAGATTCGTTGTAAAGATCTTTGACACTGAAGGTGTTTATGGAGGAGCTTCGGAGAAGCGATTTAATTTATACTCTCGACCTGTCTAGTATATAAAGTATTTATGTACTATGCTAGCCAAAAAATTGAGTAATGTTCGGAGTGCAAATATTTGGAATAGCAGGGAATAAGAGCTAGCGGAAAGCGAGAACCACATCCTGTCTACATCAATTGGACTAAAATAGAATTCCCCTTACCTCGACCGCCTCGTGAAACAACTAAGGGCGATATTACAAGAGGCTCCTCCAGGAAGTGCGCTGCTACTTGCTTATGCGTGACATCATTTATGCAAAGATCTTCTTATTAGGCATGAAGAGGCAATATCAACCTAAAATACTCGATATTTCTAGAGTATATAGCTTGTATACAGATACTTTGTTAACAGACATAATATAAAATTAGCACAAACACTGCTAGTTAATACAGGACTTCGCAAAACTTAATGAAAGAGAGCAATTGCGTAATTATATAATAGCGCTGCGTAATTATATAATAGCGCTTATAGCTACTAATATCGGAATTCAGCAAATGCAGAAATAGGAATATGCTCAATATTGAAATAAGATATTCTTACTGCAGCTTTAGCACAACACTGCCTAGTTCTAAATTTAGCAAAAAGGTATTTATATTAAACTGTATTTTATTTTTCTCTGCCAACAAACCCTTATAAACACTAGAATAAAAATGTTGATGAAGCTGGGAGTAGAGCTCCTTTATTTAATTAATACAAGTGGCCAAGGTGGGTTGCACAAGAGTGTATTTTATGTAAGTGAAGATTTGTTCGTATATTTACTACACTAGCTAGCAATAAGTAGACAGTAACGCAATGTCAATACACGAGGCATGTATATTATATTACATATAGTCGATTCCCTTAATTATCTACTAATTATGTAATACCAGTATTGCCTAACTAGTGCTTATTCAAGTCTAAGGAAAGATAGATTTAAGAGCAAGATCAAAGGTAGCATTATCTATATTAGGTTAATGGCTGTTTCCTTTTCAGGAAAGCAGCCGAACTCTTTATTGCTTATATAGAACTTTTGCCAACCTATTGATGCTAAATTTAAGTCGATATCGAGTCGGTTTCAATATTGAATTCAAGTATATAAAGAACATATATCTCAATATTGTTGTTGAAAACCAACAGTTTCTCCAGTTGATTATTACAACACCTTTATTTAAACTAACAAGTGTCAATAATACAAGCCCCACAATGAAAGCTGTTTATGCTGCTATTACCTGGGTGGCGATAGTTGCTGCTAGTCCAGTTGCTAGGGTTTGTGTTTTTGCGTATTTATACTAGGAGGCGCAACTAACAATTTGTAGCCGTTGATTAATCCCGATGAGCCTGTGACTGATGGAATTCAACCTGGATGGTGGAAGCGCGACGACGAGCCAGTAACTGACGGTATTCAACCTGGATGGTGGAAGCGCGACGACAAGCCTGTGACTGATGGAATTCAACCTGGATGGTGGAAGCGCGACGACGAGCCAGTAACTGATGGAATTCAACCTGGATGGTGGAAGCGCGACGACAAGCCTGTGACTGACGGTATTCAACCTGGATGGTGGAAGCGTAATAACAAGCCTATACTTAATAATATTTAACCTAAATATTGGAACGCAATCATTAGTATATACTCTATAGTTTTGACCTATATTATAGCATTCAAAGAGTACTAGGGTTGGTATTAGTAAAAAGTACACTAACTTAAAGAGAGAGAAATATAACAAACCTGCCAATTCGAATATACTGCTAGGCTAAAGATAGGACAATTGATTTAATATTCCGCATTAATTTAGCAAATTACCTAGCTGTTGAAGGGATATTTTGTTGGTATTCACTATAGATAATTGGTATCTGCCTCCTGCTGCTAGTACCTGCCTTAGGCTAAATAAATCAGCTTGCTAGAGGAATTACTGCAAGCTAATTCACTAAGAACCAATTCACCAGGCTTTTTACTAATTAAGTTATCGAAGGCCGATTCACCGGAGAGTATTTCACTAAAAGCTAACTTGATGATAAAGATCAAGTCTATCCCTTTCCTTTAGTTAGTTGAGTTGTTCTTTAGGTCTCAGAGCTTTAGCAATATATTAACTTAACAACTTATTTGTAACAAACCTGCTAATTTAAACGCGCCACTAGGCAAAAGATTGGGCGATTGACCCGATGATGGCATCAACCTGGCAGATCAACTAGCTTTATTAAGGATATCCTTATTGCGGTGGACCAAATAGTAACAATATTCTCATTATAGTGGACCGGAATATATAATGCTCCCTTTCCTAGGGGCTTGATCCTCATGCCCTAGGCCTTTTACTAAATAAAGTAATCCGAAAACCCCTATTCAAAACCCTCCAGTTGTCCTAACCCTCAAGGTATTACTATAGAGCTTCCCTAAGGCTCTTTATAAAAGCAGCCTTATTAAAAACAAAGGTTTATAGCACTAGGTATTATAAATTGCTTTATATAGCTGTTTTATTAGTTGTATATATTGGGTTGTGATAAAGCCAAGCTATTGGTAATAGTTGAGTTTAGTTTGGATTTAGATTTAGCTTCAATTATAAGCTCCTTTTAATAATTTGCTTTTGTCTTGATTTAATAGTTAAAAAGTATAGCTATATAAAACTGTAATATTTAGCCCTTATACCTTTGATATAAAAACTAGACACTTAGGAGTTTTTAACTTCCTTCACTAGCTTGCCAGTCTCTGTATTAATCCAGACCTGTCGATCGAGGGGAATCTCTTTCCCACTGTGGGTAACAATTGATGTGCTGTTTGGTGCAGGAACGACAGTCCCATCAGCAAGGATAATATCAGGGACATAATGGGCTGCTGGAAGGGCTGTATCTCGCTTCCCTGACCAGTGGTTTTTGCAAGCGCCTTGGTTATCCACCCAAAAATACCCTTGTGCCCAAGTATTTCCGTATGACCACCAGCCACCGTTATCAACATCTGTATTTGAATTTGGTCCTCCGTAAGGGCCGTACATGCACTGATTGATAATTTGTTCGAGAATGTCCTAGGCGCGGACATGTTAATGGGAAATTATCAGTGAAGACTCAGTATCTCTCCTTACCCAGCATTCTTGTTCGGAGGACATTCCTGCAATTTGCCAATACCCATTGTAAGTAAAACCACCGCCTTTGTCACACCAATCACCTTGAGGATATGCTGTTATAGACTCCCACCAGGCATTCGGGCAAATCCAGGCGCGGACACTCCACATCATTTGCACAGCTGCCTCCTCGTAGAACTGGGTATTCACTGCAGCGCAGTTGGCGGCGGCGACAGGCACAGTAAAGGTTATTGCAGCAAGGGCTGCACCCTGGATTATTCTGTCGAAAAGTTGCATGATTACTAGAGACAGGACAAAAGACTAACGCTTGGATATTGGCGCGTTGTGTATTCAAGAAAGATAATTTATTACTTATAAGGGAGGCAGTAATGGCGATTTTATAAGTTTCTAGACTGCCTCGCAAAACTATTGTATTGTCCACTTTTCTATAGAATTTAGTGCTTACTATGTTATGATTTAATTGATGACGAGAGAAATAGAGGCGGGTCTCTAATAGGTGTAATTGGTATCTGCGCCTTGTTGTTTCTATTTTTATTTGATGAGAGGATTTTTAACTATATTGACAGCTTATTATATAACTATTCTTCAGGAGACTATATTATGCAGTAAGCTTACTATAACAAGAAAAAATGGAGTTAAAATGTCGCTTTTAATATCTGGATTAGGCATAATTACATATAGCTTTTAAACTAGCTTTTAAATTAGTTTTTAAACTAGTTTTTAAACTAGCTTTCTTCCTAAGCACACTATTAGCATTGATTATAAAACATACTATACCAAGTGGTTTGCAAAAAAACAAGGACTGTGAAAACAATTGACACATAAAATTGAATAATATATACACAACTATAGCAATAGTGTTACAATCCGGTCTTACTGTAACTAAGATATCCTTTATAACTAGCTAGTTTACCAAGATTGATTACTAAATATTGGATCAATTACTCAATCTTTTGCCTAGTGGTGTATTTATAACAAACCGGTTACTTATAGGTTAGTATAAGTAGTAATTTCTAATTACTTGTTCTAGGGATTTATATTAGCAGAACAGCCAGGTCGGACATGGGTAGTAAATAGAGTCACTGTAGTAGGGTATAAGAGAGTATATGAATCTAATTTTATTGTTACTGGTGTGTTAATAACTGGCTATTTAAGCTATTTTAATAAGTGTGGTAAAGTGAACTTATATACCTAGTTAATCTAGGCGACTTATTTGTAATTTTAGTGAGTTGACTTATTGAGTTGATGGTTGAGTTAATGAGTCTTAGCTAATTGGTTGGGTTATCTGAGGTTAGCCCGCCATGCCTACCCTGTAGGCCTTCCTTTCTGACCCATATAGGTTGGGTCGTGACAAAACTTTATATATTTTTTTTATCTTTTTTAAATATAGAACTAAATTATATATTTTTTAAAGAGATGCTAAATTTAGTAGCTTCTTTATTAATAATTTAAAATAATAAAAGTTTTATTAAACTAAATAACTTATTTTTAATTATTTAAAGTCTAGTCTTTATATTTAAGGCACTATACTAGTCTTTACTTCTTTATTATAATTATTAGCTTAGGCTTTTTAATTAACTTAGTTTTATAAAGTCTAGTAGACTAAAGGACCTGCTATATAGTTATTAAAAAAATGCTGCCTAGTTTACTTAAAATTAAGGTATAAGTCTTTTCCTTACTGTAATAATTATACTATACCTTTTTAAAGACTTCCTCTTTAATAGCATTTTACTTTTACAGCTGGCTTAATTAAGTAATATCTTTAATATAGATATTTAAGATAATAGGCTTAGCTAGATTAAGGCCTTGCTTAATAGCCTAGTCTAGAAGAGAATTTAAAGTCCTAGAATAAATTCTAGTCAATTTATAAATAGCTTAATTAAAAAAGCTAGCTAGCTTTAAAGCTAAGGCTTAGGCATGCATAGCTATATTATAAAGGACTATTTTTAAGTTAAATAAAGTTGTTATTATTATTTAAATTGATGTTGTTTTTTAATATTGATTTTGTTGCTATTGGGCTGGAATGCGGCTTAACTGATGTGTGGAGGAATTCTGCTAGCAGAAAAAATAGGCGGTGAGATGAGTCTTTTGGTAGGGTCCTCCGTAGTTCTCAGGCTAATACATGGGCACTCGGGCGCCGAAATAAACGAATCTCGAACCTAATCCGCCACTTGACATAATCGGAGAAACAAGGGGGAAAATAAACAGAACTCCTATCTGCTAACAAAGTGCCATATTCCATAATTAGAAAGAAAATAACCGCCTTTGCATTATGCCAAGAGGACCGGGACAGTCTAGGCGTTGTAGGGCCTGCCGGCACCAAAAAAAGAAGGTATGTTGTTGTCAAGCATTCTGTATCCCGTCATTGCAACTAGGGCATGCTTCTTTTCGGAAAGAATCTCCTGAGATATCAATTGACAGGGAACACAGTGCGACCTCCAATTTCCAAGGTGTAGTCTTTGCCGCCACCGGTGTGTTGAATGCGTCTATGACCAAGGGCTGTCCTTCGTGTACAGCAGGCCACATGGGGACAGTGGACGCAACACTGCGAGAACCGCGGGCTGTAAGTGAGCTTAATGCTGGATAACTATAGAAGACGCGCTTACCCCAATGACCCAAGCTCACCACGAGCCTGCTACCACAAAGTCTGACGAGCCGCTTAACATCCTGTTATCCGATATACTAGCCCAGGCTGCGTTTGAGGCCAAATGTCTCGGTTTGTTCTGGGAGTCTTTTCTTCCATTTGGACGTCCCATTCCAAAAACCGCCATACCCTGTTCTTCCAGCAGCTGGACGCTCCTCGCACAAGATTTGTATCTGCACGAGCCAATATTGCGTAAGGCTCTCATCGCTCTTGCACTGGCCAACGTCGGAAAGAGAGATGACAAACAATGGATGCGGGATGCAGGGCTCAGAATTTATGGGAAAGCTTTGAATAGAATGAGAGGGGCGATACTTAATACGTCGCAGGCAAATTGTGATGGAATCTTAGTTGCCACTAAGATAATGAGTCTCTTCGAAGTGGCCCTCCCTCTCTCCTTCCTCCTTTCTAATTGCGAGTTTGTATCTAACTAAGTCAACCAGATGTTCCATGGAGACGATATACAGGACAAATTAGCTCAAGCGCGTGCTTGGCTTGGCCATGTGAATGGAGAGATTGCACTTTTCCTCGGGAAAGGTCCGAAGGGGTGTGCCAGCGGCGTCAGCCATCGCATGTTTCGTGACGGTCGTGCAATCATGGTTAGGGCCCTAGACTATCCAATCATATAAGCCAACTAACGCTTGTAATATCACGAAGGTGCTTCCGAGCATTTATACACGCAAAACGTCTATCCTCAGCAGTCCAGCCTGGAAGCATGTACCCTGGAGCCTACTGCCGAAATCTATCACGGATAGCCTCATCGATATTTTGGTGGACATTCCCACTATCTTAGAGAAGTTGGACGACTTGCAAGACGAGACTAACCTAGAAAAAAGGCGCAAGGGACAAGAATCGTTGCTTCAAGCCTGCTGGAATTATGACAGAGACTTGCTTGCGTGGTTCGCATCATTTGGCTCCGACAAAGTAGCCCTTGACCACCAGCTGGATGTTGAGTTTTCTATGGAAGACATTGCTACGGCCTACACGTTGAACCTCTACTGGACTACCTGCCTTATACTATACAATGTGATGCGCAGGGCAGCAGATTCGCAGACGAAGCTGCCGGCCCGAGTAGACCCGTGGATCTACTGCCGTCATATCGCACGGTCCTTACCAATCTTTCTCAAGAAAAGTAGTGGCTGGTGGGGTTATATTATCGTCCTCTTCCCTGTAGGCATGGCTCTTAGGTTCCTCGCTTCGGAAAAAGACAGTGAAGAATATTCTCAGATACGACATTTCATCGACCACGGCACGCAGGGCTTCCATCTTGGTCAATTTCTGAGCAGCAGCCGGCGGAACACATCCGCTCCACCCATGCAGAGTATTCAAGGACTGTTTTAAACAAACCAATTAGCTGAGCCACAACGAGGGTTAAGCTATAGCGGTGGAAGGAGTAATTGTGTGCATGTACGCCAATGTCCAGAGACTGGGGTTTATATTTTGTGGTGCATACTTATTAGTTTACTGGTACTTAATACTGATGGACCAGATAACGGTACCATCTGGGAATGCAGTTTAGTTTTACTGTCAAACGTTTAAGTCCACTATCAGAGTGATTAAGTAGTGCATTATATGGACACAGTATATCACAACCCAACAACACATTCGGATAAAGCTTTAAAAAAATAACTAATTAATTTTACATATTATAATTTATTTATGTTTGCTTATACTTAAGTAAGCTACTTACTTATACTCACTTAAAACTTTATAAGCTATGTCTTAATGAACTGTTTTATTTAAGGTTTATCTAGGATGCTTACTTTATAGGTTTGTTTTTATAACCTTTAAATATTGGGTTGTAATACTTAATTTTTCCTAGTTATGTAGTTAGTTTGAGATAGATATATCTTTATTTGCTATGTCGTATTTCCGGATAGCCCTGAATAAGGTTTGTACATATACTCTTGATATTGGAGCCCCTGGAGCATTTTGACGAAGAAATGATTACTTTTCTTTGACATTAACTTCAAGCCTCGGAGGAAGAATCTGGCTTCTCTTCTTTTTTTCTTTCTGTACTAATACGCCTCATATACGAGAGAAAATAATAGCCCGTCGAGGATGCAGAGGAACAAACCTGGGGCACTGCGAGCTGCATCGAAAGCAGCCTAAGTACCAAAGGGGTCCACGATGGGATGTAACTTGGATCCGTCTGAAGCACGATAATGGCTAGACTTTGGTGCATAGTCACCTGTTAACATAACATTGGATGCAATACACAAAACCTTGGTGTTGTAGCTACTAACTAGGCAACATCATCTGGCTGTATCAATACGTACATACAACTTTGTTAGAGAACATTCTCCTGAATCATTATCTAGCGCTTCAAATGACCAAAATTAACCAATAGTACTCTATTTGTTGAGAATGCATTCCAATGTGAAGGTGACACTAACGCCGCCACCGCAATCCGCGAAATTGCTGCCACCCGGTGTCGGGGGAGTCGTGCATTGCGCGGATACGGCTCCATCGCATGTAATAGAACCAGGAGAGGTTCTCGATCCGGAGTACGCACAGTTTGTGAAGGTGCCGATGTTGAACGTGGGTAGGCTCGTCGGGAAGGGCTGCGGGGTATTTCCCGTCGATACTATTGCTGTAGCGTCACAAAGGCCGCCAGGAATAGCAAGGTTGTTGAGGTTGAATACCTGCCATTCAAATTCTGTGAAGCCAGAGTCCAAAAAGTTTTCTTCTAACATGATACCAACGAGGGCTGTCTCCACCGGCGTAGTCGGCTGTGTGCCCGGGCCGGTGATGGTTGGATTCCCGACGCCATATATGCTCTCAAGGATCGATGACATGGTTGTGGCGGCCATCAGATCGTCGTTGGCGTCCTCGGGGACTATACCATCAAAACCCTCTTGGAAGGGACCAAACAGGGCCTGGAAAAGAGTTGAAGAATCGGTCGCAGAACACTGTAGCACATTGGAGCATGTTGACGAACATTGTCCGCCTGGACACAAGGTTACACATGAACTGGCCGTTTCTATCTCACATGGCTCGTCGCCGACCGGGATGGGGCCAAGAATACCTCCAGGTCCGGGAAAGAATGGTGGTGGCCCAGGCGCACATACAGGACAGAAGGGGATACAGAAAAAGCAAAGTGAGCCACAGTCATGTGTGCAGGTTGGTCCCGGAGGCCCGGCGGTGAAGGTCGTTGTCGCGGTGTTAAGTACAGGATCACAAGTTGTTTGGCTTTGACTGGGATATGGCTGTGGCGTAATGACGGTGGTGATGGGCCCCGCAGTTGAGCCGCCGACGATTTGGGTTTGACCACCAATGACCTCTACCACGTCGGCCACGGAAAACGTGGCTGTGGTTACGTTAGTAGAAAACCCCGACAGCGTGACAGTGGTGCCGTCGACGACCGAACTGCACCAGTTAATTGGTATCTTGATAAGGATGACGGAGGGCAGGCACTGTGGATGAAGACACTTACGTCGTGCCTCCAAAGACGGGAACGGCCGTGACTGTAATCGGTGAAGGCTGGATGCTGCTCGTCATGCAGAGGTTGGTGGAAGTCATACCCGCAGGAATGGAAATACCCCAGACAGGGATGGCCGTAGTAGTTTCTTCATCACAGCACAGTCCGTATTAGCTATCGCCGTCGCTTCTAGAGGTAAAAAGGGGACCAAAAAGATAGGCAAGGCAATATAATAAATAATAGCAGAGAAAGGAGAGAAGGAGAGGAAATCCTTACGTGGGGGGATGGAGATGGTGGTGGGAATCGTGAGAAACGAAAATGCGGGGATGACTTGGGTGACCCCATTGATTACTGTAGACCGTGACTGCGCAGTTGAAAAGGTGAGAAACGTGATAACAGGATCATACGAGATTGTTGTCGTAGTTGTGAGCTGTTTAGGTGGGAAGACCAGGCTGCATGGCGGATTGCACTGTACGGTCGGCGAGGGCTCAGACCAGACGATCGGGTCAACAAACACGATACCGCCGTCGCTGCTGCCGTCTGCGCCAAGGCAGAGTTCGGACCCTGTGTCACCCAGCTCGGTCCAGACACTAATCTCGGTAGTAAAGCCGCTGCGCTGGATGTCAACAGCAATGCTCGTATGCCTAAGTTAGGGAGAGGAGGCCGAAACGAACCTCTGCGTGTTGTTCTGAAGGGTTGGGGGGGCGCCTCCCGCCGGGCTGACTGCCTGGATGCTACCCTTGGTCGCAATGTTATACATCCAGATGCCGCTAGAGCAGGATGTTTGGATCAGTTGACTCTGGCAGGACTCGGTCGCGAGACACGACTGGTCATAGTTGCTGAAGAACGAGTAAAGGCCAGCCCCGTAGACAAAGACATTCTGAGAGCTGATGATTCGAAGCGCCCAGGCGGACATGCAGGTAATGGAGTCCGATTCGACACAATCCTACGCCAAGTCTCAATCGCCGTAAATGCCAAGAAGTAGCATCATATCAGGTCGAGAACTTACCGTAAAAGTTGGATCGCCGTTAAATAGGTTCCCTGCTCCCGGGACGTAAGGACCCACGGCGGGCGGGTTAGGCTGGTAGTACGGGGTTTCGGTCTGGATCAAGCCCATAAAGATGTTTTGAGCGTTCACCAGATTATATTGGTACATTTGGCTGTCCGTCATTGTCAGCGGGAATTTTGCGTATTGCATAATCTCCAAGAATACTACCTACTTGTGTTCCGAGGCGGTGCCGTACATCCATACAGGCCCTTGAGACTCGATGAGGATTCCGCGTGCCGAGTAAATCGTAATCTGCTCACCCGTCGTTGTGTTGGCTATATGCTTTGTGAGTAAACTTGAGGGTTTGACACCTTTCGACGCAGGGGGCGACAGTAACCTACCACCGTTTGGGGACGTGTCAATGTCGTGATCGGCGGTCCAACTACAATGCCGTCAGCTGGTAGTTCTATATATGTCATGTAATTCGTTATGTCAGACTCACGCCCAGACGTTCTCAAAATATCCAGTGGCCTTCTCCGTGATGTGGAAAAGTATCGTCGCGGCGCTGCAATTCTCCAGAATTCCGCCAGAGGGGTCCTTGCCGCACTGGGCAAGCTCAAGGTTGCTACCGAGCGCCCCTCCCACTGAATGGAGTGTACATACCGTCGTTAGCCACCGAACAGATCTGTCGGCCAAACTAGAACTTACCCCGGAAATGGCAGTCCCACATGGCAGCGGATCCCTGACTGGACTCGGCCACGTTCCATTCGACTAGAATGGCTCCGATCGTGGGACCCTGAACAGTGAAGAGAAGATCCGAGATCTCAACGCTGCCTGTATCTCCGGGCTGGCCAACTCTGCAACATAACTCTTGTTAGCCACAGACATCAAAGGCTAAAGCAGTCAGCACTTGTAGAACGAAGCATGCATACCGAAACATAACCAAGGGACTCTCGGCGTTTTGGAAGTTGGCCCCGGTAGCCATGATCTGAGACCAGGCCTCGCCCACAATGATGGACCCGACCGGCACGTCAATGGTGTTCTCAACAAGGTAAATGCCAGCGGGAAAGAAGATGGGCGTGCCGACGTGGGCACTAAGAATGGCGTTGATGGCACCGGACTGGTCTCCACTCATGTCATTCGAGACGCCCTGCTCTGTGATGATGACAAAGTCGCCGGCTGACAGGTTCTCATAGAGCGGTTTGGACCGGGTGAACCAGTTCCCACTGCCGTCGACCAACACCGAAGGCCTTGTCGGAGACGGCGTCACGAAACCCGTGACGAATGAGCCTTGGCCACTGGTTGACTGGTACCTGTTTCCCATAGCCCAGTTGCCGACGACGAGCTGATCGGAGGTGGTACCCTCCAGGAGCACATTGTTTTCGGTGTCGATAACGACCTCGCCGGTGTTTCCCGTGATTACCAGGTTGTCCAGGAAGATGTTGGGCTGGACTCCCGTGCCAGCTGCCGGAACCTTGATGGAAAAGGGGACAGCGTCGAACGTAGAGTCTTTGTGTGATTGAGCCCAGGGTTAGCGGCCACAGATTAAATAGATAGGGAGCAGATAGATATTACGGCCCTCACCTATGACAGAAATCGAACCCGTTCCCTGGCCAGTATCGCCACCGAACTCAGTGAGGTCGAAAGCGATGAAGACAGAAGTCACTTGGATGTTTGACCAGGTGAACGACCAGTTCCAGATATGTTTGATAGCTGTTATGCACGACGTGAACTGCAGGTTACGTGCCGTGAACTGCTGGGAGCCCGCCATGAAGCCGACATTGCCGCCAAAGAATGTCAAGTCAGACATGAAGCCACCACTGTGCACAAAAGTTAGTCCCGGGCAGGTGTTGCGTAAATACAAAGTGATACTGCTTGATACTTACGATCCATTCTCCATGAAGATGCCCACCGCAGTCGTCTGGCCGGCCGCGGTCGACACAGGCATGTTAAAGTTGATGTTTTGCAGACTCGTGGCCTGAGCAACCTGCCAGCTACAAAGTGTTTCATGTCAGCTTAACACGCCGCTCTACGTTGTGCCTGAGTGGGAATGGAATGACTACGGGTGAAGATGGACATACTGGATTCCCGTTGGGACAAAGGTCTGATCTCCTTGTTGGTTGGAGGATGGCATCGCGGTCAGATCAATGTTGAAGTTTCGAATGCCGCGGTAGAACTGATTCTGGTTAATATCTAGGACACGATCGGTCAGCACAAGACGCTCCGGCCTGGATGTGCTGTCACGGCTCAGGGCTACGTACACCATTCTGCACCGTTGCCGCCGGGGATATAAACCTGTACCGGGTCAGCATACTTAGCTATTGAACCAAATCGAAACAAGAACAGGAGATCTTACGTCACTGTCAATCAGTGCGATGCCAGCAAAATTCGGGGCACCCTTGATGGTCGGAAAGTCGTTCGCATCGCCGACAAATACCGTGTAGTAGAACTGGATGATTGGGCTGCTGAGGAGATATGTGCCAGGCTGACATTGGGGATGAGATTTGTTAGCCATTCGTCTGCAGTTGCGACTCAATTTCTGTATAACCGACACGGGAAGCTCGAGGAGACCAACGCACCGGAAAATACACCAGAGCTCCCAAGACGCTGCTCTGGCCGCACTCCTGGCCGCACCGCATACCGTCCGATGCCGCAGCATTGATGGCGGCCGTGTCGCTAGCGAAGCATGTCAGTCGGGCTGGACAGGCAGGATGCCGAATATACAGATACAGTGCCAGCGGTGCTTACTCACTCAGTAACACCGTCTCCCACAGCGCCATAATCCATAACATTCCTAAAAAAAGGGTAGTCCTCGGCAGCCAGCGGCATCTGAAACACATGTCAGAAATCCAAGGAAATCAAACCAGGATTACACCTTGGAGAGAACATAGTAACGTACAATGCCATGTTGAATGTCTTCGACCCAGTATGGCGAGGACTGGCGGCCTTTCAGAGTCGAGTTGGTTGAGCCTCTGTGCGGAGAAGCTCTGTTCGGGTGATGCCAGTTACCCTTGGGAAGGACCGGGCCATTCAGAGTCCCCTTGTCTGGAGCGCTGTGGAAGTAGTTGTGTTGATTATCCTTCATGTAACTTGGTAAAGGCTGCGGGTGAGTAAAGAAACGCATAGGTTAGCGATTTCCGCGCGGAAAGGAAAAGGACGCCATTTCAAAGACTAAAAGTGTCAAAACGATGAGGATTAATGGAAACTAGAACTCACCATAGGCGGTCCAACTGGGAACGGCGGAGGATTAGGGATGGGCAACTTGTTGCCAGCAATAGCCAGGCCGAACAGCAAAGACGCCGTGACAAAGCGGATACAAAGACTCGCCATAGTTACCGAGATCTCTAGGTTGCGACCAACATGAACCGAGCGTGGCCACGAGTGACACTAACCGTGACGACTTCCACGGCGTTATTGGCTACCGGGCTACTGGGTCACGACTGTAGCTGTGACTGGGTGATTTTTGACAAGAACAACGTGGGACTCGCTCCTTTTTCTACCAGCCGCGGGATACGCATTTGAGGGCACGAGAGCAGCATAGTTTCCTGCTCCATTTCTGCTCCCACTTTCGACATCTCACGCCAGAGTGACTCCGACTCGGCGGCTGTCTAGGACACCGGGTTTACCGGTTGACACGGCACAGAATCATCCGCCCGCGAAGGAATCCGTGACGGGGCCATGAGACCTAGGACGCCGCGTTTACCGATTGACACAGCACAGAATCATCCGCCCGCGAGGGAATCCTTGGCGAGGCTGTGAGACCTAGCAAAAGCCCCTAGCATAGTCTATAAGCAATTCACAGGTAAACGCTATTTATCTACCTACTTAGGCAGCTGGGAGGGCGGCAGCATAAGCCTTAGTGCTACATAACGGAGTGCGACCTTGCGTAAGTACACGTCCCCGTATCATCGGTACATCGTATGGCATCCCTGATTCGCCTGCTACATCTTCAAGTGCGGAACCAAGTTTGCAACCAGACCAAGAGCGTCCTCTCTCCAGCAACTCTGTCCAACCAGGCGTCCACGCCGCATTGGACCAGCTGCCAAATCGCCCCCTCCCCCCCACATGCCTGACATTTCCTGCGTCCAAAGTAGGATATCAAAATCTTGCCTCACATGTCGTACATTAAGAGGTTGCCAGCCCCAAGTATTCATAGAATAGTCTGCGCCCCAATGCCTAATAATCACCGTATTGCCAGACGGTAACCCTCCTTCGACCGTATCTCGTGCTGTTCCATATACTAGTACGTCTTGCCCTCCGCGAGTGTGGCACTTCAGCCTCTTTATCATGGCATTTCTCAACCTTCGTTCATGCTTTGTCCACCTCCTTCTAGTCGCAGGTGGATTTGCGCAGACACCCCTGACCCTTCAGGAAATCTTCCCCAGCATACATAGCAACTGCAATCCTCACCTTACCGACCTGGAAAATCAGTTGGCAGAAACTAACACTCTCTTGGCCGCGGCTTTAAATGCTATCAACAACTGGCCAGACTTCGGCGAGTATATGACTGGATATTTCGGCTTTAAACCTAACTCAGATGGCACTGGCGTCTCATCGGACACCAATCAAAATGCAGCCTTCAACTCGCTCGAGAGTCAGTTACCTTACTCTTCGCAAGTTCTTCCCATTGCTGCTGTGACATACCGCGCGCCATGTATACCTCAGTCACTAACCCACAGACGTTTCAGGGACTCTTTCGAATGTCCAGGGTTTTCTGAATCCACCCCCCCATTCCGTTGGGCGTCTTTACTGCGACTCAGCCAACGTCATCACCATGTTTAAGTGGGAGGACGGAGTCGTCAGTCTGAGCAATCCAATTATCAATGGGCAGCCAAACTTTGTCCAGGGACCAAACGGGGAAAATATGCCTCTCCTGGAAGCATTTCCTAAGGCGTTTCAGTCCTTCAACCCCGCAAGGCCCCAATTCCCAGCCCTCTTTATGGACGCTGGGTTCTACGGCTTTGTGCAATTCGGCCAAGACGGTGGTTATTGTGGATCTGAAATAGTGAGCGGCTTCGCAGCGACCGGCCTCACTCTTCTTTCACAGGAGCTTGTAGGGGAAAATCTTGAACAAGTTATAGTACTTTGCCCCAATGTTTTCACCAATGAACCTCTTATTTCCAACGGCGAAGAAGCTCCCGATGAATGCATTTCAGTCATCCAGACTACGCCCAGCTCCGGCACTTTATACCATGAGCTTATCCACTATTCCAATCCGCACGGGACTACACCGGATACTGCATGTGAGTTGGCTTAGGCATCGTTTATTGGATTTGTCTTGCTAAAGCGCTTATGTAGATACACAGGGCCAAATAATACGAGCCGCACGAAGAGCTATTCAAAATGATGACCTGCTTTTTGTAAACGTTGCCAACCCAGAGACAGTCGTTCAGTTCTCATTGGCCGTCTATCTGGCAACATTGTCATTTAAGCTTGATGATGAAACTGTCCGTTTAGTTTGTCCAACAGGGAAGTGTAAGTATGCTGGGTCCACCACTAAATGTTAAGGTAGCAACAAGTCAAAGTATAGTATGGTGTTGAATTTTCAAGTCATAAGGTAGATAGCAGAAGGGGAAGCCGTTGGAAACAATATGGTGTTATACATTTCTCGTACGTTGACTAAGGTGCCGTGCAGTATGACATGAAGACGAGAGGCAGGGCGGAGGGTGCTGCTAAATGGAATGATGTCGCGCTCATTGTCGAGGAGCGTAACCTTCACATCGCGCACTTGCACCAAAGAGAGACAGAGTCGGAATGAGAATGAGGGTTAAGGGGAAACATGGCGACGCCAACAGAATCTCCAGTCAGTGACCTGCTGGAAATGCAAGAAATATGGAACTATCATAGTATGTATCCTCAAAAACGCCCTTGCAGTACTATTCTCAAGAGGAAAGATGCAATGGCCTTAAAATATACCCCGCTTTGTTATTAAATTAGGCAAACACCTAGCATACATGTGAAAAGCTTACAAATAGGCACTCAATAGCCATGCTACAAGTCAGGCTACGAAAGGGGTAGGCCGCGCGAGAGGCTCCCAATGAACCTGTAATGGTGGCGTATGATGACTGCAGGCTTTTCAAGGGACCCAGAGTCGAATCCAAGCCCGGCCACTCCGATGACGTCTAGCGTAGCGCGAGTAGACCGGGTGTATATCTTAACGATTTTGTCAGCGCCATGGGCCAGCATTCCTCAAATCTCCTCGTCGATTCCATGTGCCATAGGTATGACCTTCTCTCACGGTCGGATACAGGTCTGTAATGTGACAGGGAGGGTCCTCCACGAGTCCTGCAGGGGTGAGAATGGCCGTACCCCGGAAATAAAGGGTGACTTGCCAATAAAGTCTTACTTTTCTCAGCCTGTAGCATCGACTTAAAGTTCTATTTATAGTAATCTATTGACGGAAAAGAGATTGCCGAACTACGGTTGTGTTCTAGCCTTACACGACACAGACACTGGCCGGAAAACCGGCAGATTTCTAGATAAATAGGCAGGGTTTAAAATATCGCCTAAAATAAAAGACCGTCAGTTTGCGGCCACCAGCACCACACTTCAACCTTTTACATAACCGCAGTATATTACGTATCCTGGTAGTACATTGTTTAATCACTCGTTTCTCATACCGACAATTACCATCCCTAGTGTCGGCCAAGCTACCGTCTTTGAAGCCTTTTTTTTCATACAGAGTTGCTCTCCTAAGTTTTAAAATAATTACCTTATATAGCAAAAAGACTACTAACACTAACCCCACTAAATATTAAACTAAGTGTATCCTCGGGTAAGCTAAATAGGCCGGCAACTACGGAGTATAAATGCCAATATTACATACCTACATAAAGATATATAGGAGGCTGGGAGGACTATTAATTTACTTAATGTAAACCAGTTCTTCAAACTTATGAGCACTTGACTAGGCTAGACGACGTAGCGCTGCTGAGGTCTAGATCTCTAGTCGAAGTACTGCAACAGTAAACAGTGACTACAAGGCGTTATAAGCAATAAGGCCAAGTGAGTATATTACAGTTACGGCAGTACCTGCTAGGCCTTGGGGGTGGCAGGGTCCATAGCAGATTTAGCGGAGGGGGTAGGAAAAGAGGGAGGGTTATCTGTGGCGGCGGTCGCCGGACTAGCAGAGGGACCATCAGCGTTGGACTATTGAAGAGAGTAAAGAGGATTCCATAACAGCCGTCACAGATAAATTACGCAGTACAGGTTAGCAGCTATTACCCGCCACCCATATATAGGTCTACCCAGTTAATCATCCAATTCTTAGATTTATGTAACGCTGTTCCCGAAGTGGGCTTGATGATAACGGGGTTATAACACACACGTATTCCTACAGTTATATATACAGTAGGCACGACCGGTAATTCTATAAGTGTCGGATAAAACTCGGGTTGAGGTGAAAGGGCGGATCCCCTGAAGAAAGAGCGGGATTCTAACAGGGCGTAACTACCAACCTATAGCAGATGGCTACAAGGACCATTGCCTTATCACAGACATTAAGTAGGATTTATAATAACAGACCGCTAATACTGCCCAGCTGCTTGGCCGCTGTAGAGCACACAGAGTCGCGGTTCGTACAGTCGATGGAATACACCTTGTCGTCAATAGAAAGAACAAGCCATGTGTGTATTAGCAGGATGTTTGCAAAGATAGAGGGATACTAATAAAGCTAAATAATAAATATTACCGAAAGTAGATATAAGGAGGTCTTAGATAGTACGCTTACCTGTAACTGTTTTTAGGATAATTAAGGAGTAAAGGCACAACTGTACTCGCTTGATTATAGTTAGTCTGATGTATCTTACGGATATATCGGGAACTTCTGGAGCCGAGGGGCGACCGGACTACTTTAATAGGTGATATTTACCTACGTTGCGTTATAGGAACATAGAAGCAAAAATGCTTAGACAACTGCTACATACTGCTTCTTAAGTTAAGCAATTTACAGGGTTGCTTTACACTTCTATCGATGTAAATTAATTTATCTAATTGTGCATGCCTCTATAGTCATACAGGGTGAATATATACAACGCATATATGTAATCGGTGATAGCATACTTCCGATTAATAATACATTAAAATAATAAGACCTAGCAAAAGTTCCTAACAGAGCTACAGAGGAGGCAGCGAGAGTTGAGGTTGAGGCTACGTAGGTATAAATCCTATCACAACAAGGTTGGATAGGTTTAACGTCTAAACAATAACCAGTGTTAACTAACTTTGTTAATATGACTAAAGCTTTAAGTTGATAATATTTAGATGCAAGAGAACAGAGTATTTCTATTATGCTCTCAAGTTCTATTGATATCTAAATTTATTAGCAAGGCTTGCGGTTAATCGGCAGGAAGACCAAACTAGTTGGGCATCACCGACACATAATATCGGCCTCTCGGCAATGCTGGGCACATGCCCTGTCGTAGACACTAGGCGACTGGAAATCATGACACTACAACCGTTCACTTTGCATCTGTGACGTCCAAGTATAAATCGTCGTTGCCTTCGCTTAATTTCCATTGTCTATCTATACAAGTCTTCAACTCGCTAGTACAGCAGCAAGTACCACCTGCTAACGAACTCTTATATTAATTAACTAATCGTCATGCATCTATCTTCTCTTCTTGCCGCTGTGATGGCTCTTACAGCGACTGCTTCTGCGCAGCAAAGTCTTCACCTCGTTAACTGTGCTGCTGAGTCCCAGAACGGCCTATCTTCTGTTATCTTTGTAAGATATGCTATTTACGTCTTAACTTGGCTGTTGGTGTTTAACAAGTGTTCTATAGTTCTACTCGGACGACTCGCAATCGAACTCTCTTACGTTCCCGCCTTCGTCTAACCAGTGCGGCGTCTCTAACGGTTTTCTCTTCCATTGGGAGGCCGGTAACACCGACTGCACATTTCCTACCGGCGTTTCAGTTGATGTTGACATCCCTACGGATGCACAGACATCGGCTTTTCCCTTGTTCTCTTTCGTTGGGTAAGTGTATTTTCAGATCCCATTTAAGAGTAACAATCGTTCTAACTCTGCTATAGCCCGGCTTCCAACTCGGCAGGAACAACTTTCTCTTGTTTCAAGGACAATGGTCGTGTTATTGCCCAAACAGACGGCGCTGTTTGCACCTCGATTTACTACTGCCTGCAGAATTGAGATTATTAATAACACCGAGTTGGGATTAGGCTTAGTTTTGTGGCTGCGAAGCAACGAAATTTAAAGAAACATCGTTTTTAATTGATCTAGCTGCTAGAAAATGATTCTACTACTACATTATGCAGCTAATCTAAGCTCTATTACTTATATGGATACCTTCTCGCGCTTAATAATAATATTAAATTGAGACTCGTGCCTCTGGAATGTCAACCTGCCTGGCTTTTTCCAGGCTCGCAAGCCAATAGTACTTAGGGTCTAGCGCCACGTACGGAGTACACATTACCAAGATAAGTAAGTAGGTTGGTTACCTTAGCGGAATGCACTAGGTATCCGATAGCGGGGCACTAGCGGGCACTAGCGGGCACTCTGGCCCGGCTATCACGAGCCGTGCCCCGGCGTGCGGGGTTCCAGGTTCCGGGACACATACCGAAGCTAAGGTATCGATTCCATCGGATCGAATCGACCCACTGACTCCTATAATTAAGTGGCCCGTGATGGCCGCCCAATGTTCAGACCCGTCCCGCGTAGGGCCCACTGACTTTGGTATTATATCTGCTCCCCGGATCTCAGCAGACTGCCAAGAGGCTTAGGGACAGCACGCTATGCTCAGCCTCAGCCCTTTGCGCCATATTCGTGCGGCGGGAGTATATATAGTAAAATATGCTGCTAGGCCTCCTGGCATGACCACAACACCGAGGCCATTTCATATCTCCACAAGCCCTTTGTGTAGGTCTGGTATGGTATCGGAATCTCGGCATGTTCGCTACTGGATGGCCTAGAACGGGATGTCCCGCAATTCCGTCCCACCGCGCCAAAGAGGGGCCCATTTATAGCACCTAAGGTAAGCACCCAGGTATAATCAGGTACTGCCTAGCTCTCGGCCTAGGAAAGCCGGTAGGTGGCCGCATCATGGCACTCAACCAGGATCAATCTGCGACGGCTACGCGACCTAAACCCGCCGATTCGAGATGACATACCCTAGTGATGACCCCCGTGGATACCGCAGCAGCCCGTTCCTAGGTAGAGTCTAGACCGTAGCTACATCGTATTCCACTAGTTGGAGAATTGGAACCGAGTTGGAATACATCGAAGATTGGTCCACGGGTAATCCTCAAGACGACAGACACCTCTGGATACGTCTAGACGCCTCTACATGTGCACCTCAGCGGCGACGGTCAGCCGCCAACCATCACCCGAGCTCGATAGACCTGCCTCTTTCGCACTCAACTTCCAAGTTCGATATAGTCAGCGTCCCATCATACTCTGACATTTTTTATATCTTGCTTTATCATACTTACAATGTGTTGTCTGACCGCAGAGACGGAGTGCACGCCCGCAGCTTACTGCTTGAGCCATATACTTGCTTCTCGACGTATCAAGTTGCAAAGACAGGTGCTATCTAAAGTCGCTTGAGGTATAAAAACAGGTGCTATTCCGCATCTCTTTTCTTCCATACGCTCAACAGTGCTCCACATTCTAAGTTTCCAGCATCACGCTTGAATTCATTCACACTTTAATATGTATGTTTCAAACCAAGTATGGATTATCGTCTGCTTACTGATGGTAGTGTGCAGAGTTCCCAGTACCACCTTTTCCGACACGATGAGGTTCACCCAATTTGCCATCCAGATGGCGGTTTACTCTTTGTTCACCACCACCACATCTGCCCAGTCGAGTCCGCCATGGGACATTATCTGGTGGGGTGAACCAGCATGCTCCTCAAATGACTTCAACTTCGTCGAGATAACCGGAAGTGTGGCGCGTGGATGTACCGACTTCGGCACGCCGAGCCCTGAAGCATTTGTTTTCTCCTCTAACAATGGGCTTGACATTACCCTGTATCATGATGCTGGATGTACCCAACCAACACAGACTTTTGCTGGATCCGGGCAATGTTTGGTCTTGCTGAGCGGACCTCCAGCGCTTGCATTCAGCGTCCAATCTGGTGCAGCCAAGGTTAGAAGGGAGGACGATGGGCCAGCCAATGCTACCGGAATCTATGGGCACCTGGGATAACTTCAAATGAATAACATAGCTAGAGTTATGAGGCTATATAGACTGGGTAGGACAATATACGAGATAATTTATTGGAGGCTTAACTTTAAGAAATTACGATCCTGTAAATGTTTACGCGGTCAAGGTACTTGAGTGCAGTTGTAATTCGCGATATAAGCAATTTATTCCCCTTCCCTGTACGAAGTAGTATACCGCCTTTATTCTTTAACCCAACCTACGTACCTAAGTACTTAAGCGAATACCTATCAGGTATCCGGACTATACCTTAACTTACCTAGTACCATAGTACTTACCAAGCAAGAAGAGCAGGCCAATTCGATGCATCGAAAATCCAGCAAGTCTAGCAAGTCCAGGCCCTTTCTTCAAAATTATCCATATTGAAAATCAAAACCCAAAAATTTTCAGTCTGAATTGGACCAAGGAAGGTACCTTGGTTCTTAATCTTGGCGCTGTATTCAACACCCCTCCCCCGGTACCTCCTCCAAATCTTGGCAACAGCTAGTAGAACGGACATGGTTAAGTAGAGCATTCTGACTGTCTTCCAAAGGCTGTCATGTTGCCGCAGTCGTTGCCTCATTTGCCACTGGGAGAGCGTTTGTCCGGACTAGATACCGACTGTTATGGTCAGCTCTGCATGTAGCACGTGTTGTTACTGTATCTCCTATAGTTTGTTTTTAGTGGATATATTGGCCGCTTAGATGTTTTCCTCTCCCGCGTAGCTTAATTAACAATAGCAGCTGGCTGGGACTTGCCCACAAGTCAATAAAGTATATTACTATATTCTTTTTTTTAAATTTGTATTATGTCTTTTATAAGCATTAATAATCTTCATATTATTATAAGTACATTTA
>PXNZ01000469.1:0-22293 GCA_003012085.1 Trichoderma brevicompactum | reverse complement strand
TTTTAATATAGACACCATTAGCACCTCCTTCTAATGCGGGGAGGGGTCAAAAATGACACGGAAAGTTTCCTTCGGATGAAAAATGCATCCATTAGAGACATTAGGACCTTGTGGTTAAAAGGCATCCACACCTTTTATGTTGTCTTGGCTTTGCTGACTCTAAGAATTAGCTTATATCCTGCTTTGCTGTCCATTCTAGATCGTCTTCTATTCTTGGCCCCCTTTTATTTGGTTCCTCTCTCCGTTTCCCTATAGCATTGCGATCCGTTTCTTTCGCTTCTTTTTTTTTTCAGGGGGGCTCGGTTAGCGGCTTGGAACGGGCGAGTGGTGAAACTCTCGCTTCAGCTTAAAAGTCGTCATTCCTCTTTTTCCTCTTCTTTCTCGACGAACCCCAATCCGGGACATAAATCCTACATCTTTACTTTTGTTCGACTGTCACGGGCCATTGTGAATTTTGACACGGCCTGGCGTCGTCTCGACAAACCATGTCGCTCATTCCGATTGCGATTGCGGTGCTGGTCGCCTACCAAGTTGTGACATACGTCGTCAACTTGCGACGGAATATCAATGAGGCTCGGAGGAGCGGACTGCCTTACATTGTCACGCGTGCGTACACTTACACGCCGTTTACGGTCAAATGGACAGAGCTTTTGAGCCATACTGACATTCACTTGCCACATTAAAGCGTGCTCGCCCTTTTGGCTGCCGTGGCAGACCACATATAGCCTATGGGTGCCTATCATCAAGCTGTTCCCAAAGTCGTGGTGGGACGGATGGCTCGAGTATGGCTGATGCCCTCCAGATACGCTTCTCTCTGCCGAATCGAGTGACTAACAGCCTTGGTTTTTCAGCATCATGATCCCCAACTTTGCGTATCGGACTCGCCATGAGTGGTTCGCCAGGGTCGGCGAATCCTTTCTCCTTGTTTCTCCCGGAAGCATGGTGATGCTTACGGATAATGCGGAGACAATCCGCACCATCACACTGAAGCGAGAGCAGTTCCCCAAGTGGACTGCCGTCTACAGCATCCTGAGGCAGTTTGGCGAGAATGTTCTGACTACCGAAGGAAGCATCTGGCGGATGCACCGCAAGGTCACGTCGGCCTCATTCAATGAGAGAAACGCCGCCTTGGTTTTCCGCGAAGCCATTGCCCAGACTCAGGGCATGCTTCGCATGTGGACGGGCCCTTCGGGCGGCACCAGAAAGGAGCCGTTGATCACACTTCAGCAGGATACTATGAAGCTGGCTCTGAATATTATTAGTTATGTTGGCTTCAGCATACGCCTGCTGTGGCCCGGTGAGACGCATGATGCAACAACAGATCCCAAGCTGGTCAAGTACGGCTCTCATGTGCCTTCGGATGGGCACAAGTTGAGTTTCACAGACACCATGGAGATTCTTCTCGAATATCTCCTGCTTCTACTTATTGTTCCTCGATGGATCTTGAGTGCGTTTTTTTTTTTTTTTCCTTTCTTTCTTTCTTTCTTTCTTTCTTTCTTTCTTTCCTTCCTTCGTATGCTTGTCTTGCATGCCATGCTAATGTGCCAGGATTGCAGGATTGCTTCCCTTTGAGAAGATTAAGAAAGCGGTGCTGTCTTATGATGAGTATGTCAGCTACATGAATGAGCTTTTGGATGAAAAGATTGAAGATGCACGCAAGGGAGAGCACTCAGAAGGCATGGATCTAATGGGACAGCTTGCCAAGTCGTGTTTCGGGACGGACAACAAGGATGCCACTCTGACTCGCGAAGAGATTATCGGCAACGCTTTCATCATGTTCGTGGCTGGCCACGAAACGACGGCCAATGCCATTCACTTCACTCTCATCTTCCTCGCAACCAACCCCGAGGCGCAGCGCAGGATTCAAAAGGACATTGACGATATCCTGGGAGGCCAGGACCCCAAGGACTGGGACTACGACAGCTTGGTCAACCCGATGACTGCCAGCATGATGGGTGCCGCCATGTACGAGACGCTGCGATTAGTTCCCGCCGTAGGCGATATTCCAAAGACGGTCTTCTCTGACCAGAGCTTCGTCATGGATGGGACCAAATATATCGTTCCCAAGAACACGGGCATCTCGCTGGTGACGGTGTCTACTCACACTAACCCCCGTTACTGGCCAACGCGACCCAGCAAGATCACTCCCGGTAAATCCAACATCCTCGACTATGTCCCCGAGCGGTGGTTCCAGACCACGGACAAGGAGCGCAGCCAGGGTAACGACGATGTTGCCGGTGCCGACTCGGAGGACTTTGGTGGTTTCCAGGGTCCAGACACCAGCGCACAGCTCTTCAAGCCCGAACGCGGGTCCTACATCCCCTTTAGCGATGGAGCTCGATCGTGCCTGGGAAGACGCATCGCCGTGGTTGAGATTATCGCGGCGCTGGCAGTCATCTTTCGAAGCTACAGCCTCGAGCTCGCCGTGGATGAGTGGGCGAACCTCGATCAGGTTGACCAGATGAGCCAGGAGGAGAAGGCTCGCATTTACAAGAAGGCACAGGACAAGAGTCGGTGGACAGTGGGACAAGCGTCGACAAGGCTGACGCTGAATCTGCACGGCGGCGAATATGTGCCCGTACGAATCGTCAAGAGGGGAGAGGAGAAGTTTGTGGATTGGGTGGATAAGGAGTAAAGCGCGACGGGCAGAAGATATGGAGATTTTTTTTCCCAATACATGTGGTTGGCTACCCCCATCAGAAGCTGTATTTAAGCTTGGATTAACAAGTACTTGTACACCAATATGAACCTTTTGAGAATTATCTGCCTGCGTACAAGTAAAGACGGTTCAGCCAGCAGTCTCATCCAGTCGAGGAATGACTCGGAAGAGGACAGCACAGCATCCCGCAGCTGCAAAGCACCCCATCATACCTGCCGCCATACCAGGTATCGAGTGCGGAGCTCTCTGCAGCGCCATTTCAACAGCTCCATTCTCAATGGCACTCTAGGCCCCGGCCCGGGCTCCAGATACCAGTAGCAACAAGCATCAAGCTCGCCTAGGGAAATAACAAGCTGTGTCGTTCTGCTTCGGGCATTAGCCGCTGCTCACTCGAGCCGTCACAAAAAGGCAAAACCGCTGGTTGGTGATGGTTTTCGCATCAGCGGCGCAATCGCCCCATTCGTCTCCGGCCATGTCGATCGTTTAGACTCTCCAGCTCGCTTCAGCCACGTACGCTGTCCCCTCGAGGTATACGGCGTTAGTGGGATACCTGCGAAGCGCCGGCACCTCGACGCTTGCCAGCGTGGCACTCGCAAACGCTGCAACAAGACGGCGACTTGCCCCTCCTCCCGCCCATCAGCGTTCAGCCACACACAAATGTGGGGAAAATCGCGCCTAGTCCTAAAGAGGACAACATAAACAAGACAAATAGCTCGCCTTGTCCCGCGCGAACCTATTTTTTCCAATAACCCCCCCCCAGCAACCGGGCGTAATAAAAAAAAAAAACATTCGACATCCCACTTTTTGCTTGGATATTGCAATCGCAGCCTGTTGCTAACCAATAAGCCCTTGCATTACTCTTTTTTTTTTGTGTGTACGGCCCGCGAACCAGGGAAAGACGAACAACACATAAAAAAAAAAGTGAACAAAGAAAAAGAGCAAAAAAAAGCAGTTATCTATTTTTAAGCTGGTTTATGAAGCGCGATCACTGCAAAGTGCCAGAGCTTTGAATTGTGAACCAACCAGCCAATCAATTAATTTCATTTTACTGGGAACGCAAAAGCACACCGCAAGAATATCATTGGGCGTCGGGTCGCTTCTCACCCTTCTTTGATTCGACAACCTCTATTTTTATTATTATTATTATATTATTTTATCTTTACTGCTTTTGCGGTTTTTGCGACAAGAAGAAATCGATAGCCATCGCCATCGCCATCGCATCGCATCTCGTCTCGTCTCAAAAAAACAGCCGCCATGTCCGTCACTGCGCCGACCAACGCCTGGCTGCGCTCCCAGCGCAAGAGCGATCTCGTCGATTTGGCCGACAGCGTCGGGTTGAAGAAGTGAGTTTTTGCAATCTTCTTTTTTTCCATCGCTGCATCCTTTCTCTCTCGTTTCTTTATTTCTCCATTTCGGCTCGCATCATCTGCGGCTTCTCTGGGTCGCGCGGCGCATCTTTTTGCCGACGCTGTCGCATCTCATCTCATTCCTTGCCTCATTGTTTTGTTTGCTTCTCTTTTTTTGCTGTGTCGCACTTGCCGCCTTTTCTGGGTGGTGGTGGTGGCGCTTTGTGTAGCGGCGCGCGCGCATCCTTTGCTGCTGCGGCAGGCGCGGTACAGAGACGAAACAGCGACTTCAAAATTCATTTCATCTTCTTTTACTATTGCTTGTTCATCTCATTTTCTTCTTCTGTTTGCGTCTTTTGCACGCATCATATCCACTTCCATTGCCCTCATGGTTGGCGCGTTACCGCTCAAAATAAAGAAAACAAAGAAAAGCAAGCTAACATGGGCTCGCCCCGGGAACTAGCTATGATGGTCTCAAAAAGACGGAGCTTGAGTCTGCTCTCGACGACTTCATTGCGGGGAACAGCACCCGCTTTTCAAACCGATCTGATCTGTCGGGCTACTTCAACAGCCGGTCCAAGGCACTGGGCTCTCCCGTCAAGCGAGAGTCCAAGGAGCCCGTCAAGGAAGAGCTGAAGGAGGGCGTGAAGTCGGCCAAGCGGAGGGTGACCAAGGCTGCTGAGGAGCTGATTTCTACGTGAGTATTCCCGGACATGTGCTCCGCCCATCGACTCCAGGCCCCGCTCCGTCTCTGGGCTCGGCCGAGAAAGTGTCATCAGTTTGCTAACCCGCTGTGCAGAGATGCCGAAGATGTTCGCGCCGCCTCAACTGCCCTCATCCAGACACCTGCCCGCAGCCTGTCTCAGGTCGCCGCACGTATTCCTCTGCCCGCGACGCCAGCCGACGTAGCCAACGCCGTTGACCGCTCGACTCTTGCCGTGCGCCGTCGCGTCTCATCCATCTATCACGAGAGTGGCATCAGCGAGGCTTCAAATGCCACCCGGGAGACACTCAGCAATGTCACCAGCATCCTCCTTTGCGTCTCCGCTTTCGAGCTCTGGTACATTCGACCCGAAGTTTTAGCTAACCGCTATGCGTTCACCGTTCCTGCTGTCGGCTTCCTGGGCACGTCCGACTATCCCGTGTACTTGCCCGACATGTTCTTGCTGCTCACCGCGAGCTTTTGGTCACCCGCTCTGACCTGGGCCTTTACCAGCTTTATCCTGCCCAGCCTGTTTGGTTACTTCTTCAATCTTAGCTCCACCAGTGGCTCTCACGGAGGACCCAAGACACGCTCCCGGGCTAGCGCTCCTTCGGAGACTGTTGTTGATCCTTTGACCTACAGCATCATCAAGGCCCTTGTCTCGTTTGTTGTCTATGGCCAAGGTGTCACCTTTTGCGGTCTCCTTTCCGAGACTGCCATTGACCGACTCAATGGAGCCGTGTATGGAGGCTATAAAGGTGTTCTGACCGGAACTGCCATTACAGGCTTGCTTAGCATTTACGATGCAGTGCTGAAGAAATAAACGCCCCAAGAGGAAAATTGCCGTTGGGTAATGAACACAACCACAACCATGGGCAATATTGTCATCTCTTGTTCTGGTCCGTATTACAGAGTTGCTACGACTACCGCGACAGTCCCGGTGCCTTAGGGGCGATGTTGCCATCCGCTTCGTAGCATAGCAGCGTGGTAAAGGAAAGGGAGGGAAAGCGGCGTTTTAGGTGTTGACGGCGTCAAAGCGCGGCTCTCCATTATTGTCGTCTTTTTTCTCGTCTTGGCTATTTTTATTTCTGATTTTGCATTGATTTTCTTCGATACCATGCCCTTTTTTCGGTCTTGAAAATTTGCCAGTTCGAAATGCCAGTCAAGCATAATCGGGTATGAAGATGGCTTCCTTGTCTCTTTTTTCTGAGCCAGAAGCCCTCTTTGAC
The DNA here is from genome assembly GCA_003012085.1 of Trichoderma brevicompactum. Classification (NCBI taxonomy): domain Eukaryota; kingdom Fungi; phylum Ascomycota; class Sordariomycetes; order Hypocreales; family Hypocreaceae; genus Trichoderma; species Trichoderma brevicompactum. The sequence continues at coordinate 16,356 of PXNZ01000469.1, read as the reverse complement.
ACTGTTTTTTTGTTGCTTTTTGCTCTCATTCTTCTAGGTCTTTGTGGAGGGAAGGACCTCTCACCTCTCTAGGGAGTCTGCGGTTTTCTAGGGGGCTCTCAGGCATCTTTTCATTCCCTCTAATAACTAGTGAACCGTCCTGGCGTCCAATATTCATCACTCGGGAAGAGCAATCAAAGAACAAGTGTTCTCTTTGCTCAGTCAATTTTTTTCGTCACGGTGCATTCCAACGATGTGAAACTGGGGGCTGTTTCTGCCATGGGTTTGCGTTTAATTCAGACAACTGAATTCAAGTTACTTGGGCTTTTTATGGGAGGGGAATGCAAAGTTTTTTGGTGAATCTGATTTATCCTTTATTTGCGTTTGAAATGGGTAGGGTTGGCGGAAAGGAAATCGGTATCTGTATGGTAGTAGATGAATTAGCCTATGAGTGAAATGAAATGCTTTTATACGGAGATTGTTCTGCTTTTCGTCATATGAAACTTTTGTGGTGATTTGAGACGTAACATTTAAACATTGCATTGACATGGATCATGTGCCAAGGAAACATCAAAGCAACATGTCATATCCGAATTCCTATTTCCGTATCCTCTATATCTATGCATGAGAGCCGTGTCTCGGCTGAACCCAGATGTCTATTCTTCGAACGCGCATAGCTCGCTTGCTGAGACGAAACAAAGAGAAACTCGATCCATCTTATTTTTTTTCTCACACAGCAAGCACCGCGAGATCAAAAAACAGCCTCTGCGCAGAACCCTTCTCTTGAAAGAAACAATAGAAAAAAAAAACCCTGACCCCCCGACTTATATATATATATGTATTAGCGTTGAGACGTTGAAACAAAAAATGCAGAGAAAGGAACAAGGAAAAAATAAAACAAAACATAAAAACGCCATTCCCGTATGCACCCGCTGGCCAAAGTTGAAGCAATACGCTAAAGTTTTGAACCCTTTCACGGCTTCTTGTCATTCTTCTCATCAGGACTTTCAAATTTGATCGGATGCACGAGGAAGCTCCTTAGACACATCCGGCCACTGCTCTTCTCAGCCTCCTCTTCCGCTTTTCCGCCGCGCAACTTGCCTCCACCTTCCTTTCGATGTCCGTTGCGCCCTCTGCCGTCCAGCTGGGCAAAGCCTAGCCATCTCCGCCAAAGGAGACCGGCAAACTCGCTGTTGTAATACCAGCTTGTGCCCTTGTGGTTATGTTCATTACGCAGGTCAAACGGGCTGCCCACGGCCGAGGTCGAGTGGTCGCGTCCGCCGTTGAAGGCTTTATCAGCCGCACTGCCCAGAGGATCCCAGGCACGATCCAGGTACACGGGGTGAGGCGCATATACAGCTTTGAACCCGTGGTGAAAGGCCACACTCGGGGGGAACATTTCAGAGAACATGGTATGGTGATGGCGCCATACCTCCTCGTGCATCGCCAGCAGAAACCGACGGCTCAACCGAGATGCCGTAATGATGGCGCACCGTCTTGGGGGAGTTTTGCCGTAGCCCGTCGCGTCATTAGAGAAGACCCAGGCAGAGCCATGCACGTCGAATATAGGGTTCAATGTGATGAGGTCCGCTGGCTCGCCGACACCACACTGCGGGCTGTCATGATCGGCTGCACAGGAGGCGGGAATGATAGACCCTCCGTGCTGCTCGTATCGTAGCTGCTTGTTTTCGGGAAATTCCACAGGACCAAAGACGCCGGGTTTGCCAGAGTCGGCCGTGTATTTCTTGACAGCCTCTGTGAAATTTTCCCAGGTGCCATGATGGGCCGGAATGTAGTAGCGCGCGTTTCGTTCCCAAAGCAGCGGGCGAGGTTGCTGATCCGCCCATCGGCCAAGGCGATCAAACAATTCATACCAGTTGCCCAAGTATCGCATATCCATCTCCCAGTTCCAGAAATGCTCGTATTCTGGGTGCTGCAAGGCGAAAACTTGAAGGGGCATATGGGCACTGCGATAGACACCATGAATATCCGCTTTGCTGGGATTGCCAATCGGCTCCTCAAATTTGCCAGGATAGAATATCTTCATTTGTGCTTCGCTCCACAGCGTCACCAACCCGTGGAACTCAGGAGGCACGTTGGAGTCAAGCAAGAGCTGGACTGTCACGTCGTCAGACCAGATTGGCAAGTCATTGTCCTTGACGTGTAGCAGAAAGTGAATGTTGTACTCTCCGCCAGATTTGAGAGCCAGCTCATTGATCATGGCCCGGAAATTCAGCACTGCGAGTTGTGTCCACTGGAAGCCAGTGTAGAGGCGGATGACTACAGCGATCCGACCCTTCTTGTCCTCAGCCAGCTTCAGAGTATCGGTTTCCGGGTCTGGCTCCGCGAATCGGTGCTTGTTGGCGGCGGCACATCGCTCCTGTACATCAGCCCAGTCAATCTGACCATAGTTAATTTGGCCCGTTTTCTCCCAGATAAATTCACTTCCTGAGCTCTCTGTGTCGATTCCCACTCCTGAACCGCCATCCACTTGTGAATAGCCAAACCCATAAGGCCCATAACGACCAAATCGATCGAAACAAACGTCATCCCGAAGACCAAAAAGAGGATAGGAACCAAAGGACGGATCAGGCATATATTGCGGAACTCCTTCATACGCAAATATACTTGGAGCCGGAATCTTTTTATCCTTGTCGAGATAGCAAGTTTTAACGCTCGTATCTGAAGAGTCATACGGATCGTACGGCTTGGGCTTCGGCACCTCTTGGTTTAGCGGAGGCTCGCCGAGAGGAGCTTGGTGAGCAGGGTTGGGATATTCGGCAATATGGTCAGATTTGTTGACCAGAGCCTTGAGGCCATGAAAGTAGCCGTTCAGACTAAGTGGAAAGATTGCGTTAGTGGTCCGGTGTTTATCTGGATCGGATGAGAGAACCTACTGTGGGAATCGAAGCCATGGCATCTTTTTCAAGTCTTCATCCCATTTCTTCTGAGCCTCTGCGTCCTCTTCCGCGCTCAACTCATCTTTGTCATCAACAGGTACCTGGCCCTTCTGGCCATCTTTCCCTTTCTCTTGTGCTGGTGCTGTTTCCTGCCCCTCCTCTTTCTTCTTGTCCTCACCCTTGTTCTCTCCCTCTTTTTTCTTCTCTTCGTCCTTGTTGCTCTCCCCCTCTTTCTTCTTTTCTCCCTCCGCCGGTACGTCTGCCGGCTTTTGGTCTTTATTGGATTCCGTCTTTCCTTCGTCTGTTTTCTCTGCCGGGTTGCTCTGGTTTTCTTTGTTCTTGCGAGACTCCCCGTCCACAATTACCAGAATTGGGCCGCCATCTTCGTTGCCAATGATTGTAGGCTGCGGTGGTGCAGGCTTGGTCGTGGCTAATGTGCCGGTTTGGACGATACCATCGCCGGCTTTGAAAAGAGCAAACGACACAAGCACCATGCTTACGACGGTCCATATCAAAATTCTCCGAGCTAAGCACCGACCGAAGATGGACTGCCCTCGGGCCGGTTTCTTTTCTAAGACATGTTCCGCATATGGTAGTAACGGCTCGTTATTTCTATTCGTTGAAGCGTGAGAACTGGAGCGACTACTAAAGCTGAGAAGTGAGGCCGTGCGCTCCATGGCGGATGGAGCGTGGCAGGGTGATGAACACCCTCGGCTTAGAGAATCGTAGGTGTCGCAATCGTAAAGAAGATGTAGACGTAGTGTACCTCGTATTCCAGGTAGTATTTCTTCTCCACAGGGAAGTAATCAACTGATCAGCCGAATTAAAAGAAATGTAATTGTAGGGCAAAGTAAGAAATGCGAAGATCAAGGTGGGTGAAGTGCCCCTCGAGTGATAATATGGTGGCAAATACCGTCGTCCCGGAGGAATGTGGGCAAATGGGAGAGAAAACAATTGGAAGGATGAGTGAGATGAGGAGGAGAAAAGATTGATGACGAGCGGCAAGCCTATGGATGAAGCTTTGAGGGATCTCGCAAGGGAAATTAACCCAGAAGAGGAAGATAAGAGAGGTAAGCGCTCTGGGTGCAGAATTTGGGTCGAGATCGACGAGGACAAAAATGCCCTGTAGTTCTAATAACCATAAACCTTGTACAGGAGTCTAGGGAAAAAGGCGCCTTTCAAGGGTCCCCAAAAGGGACAGCAGGCCAAGTGGGAACAGACAGGAGCGTCCGAGCGCTTTGTTCGCTCCTGCCCATGCGCGCGCAAAAAGCGATCGGCAGGCAAGCGCAGAGCGGAAACAATAGAGGAAAGAGGAAGGCAGGCAGAAACAGACGATGCGGGCGGGCAGCTTCCTCAATGTGCAGACTTTTCTGCAGAGCCGCTAAAAAAAAGAGCGGCTGCGGCGTTGCGAGTGATGGATGGATCCCAGCCTGGCCTCGTTTTTTTCTCTCTCTTCCTTTTACTCTATTCTCTCCAGTTTCAAGGATACAGACTCAATGGGACAACCGCTATTTTGGGATGGATAACACATGCCCCATGCATGCAAATACAAATCTGGGCCATTCTCCATACAGGCTGATGATATGCAGGCGCCAGTGGTCGAATCGCCGCCGCCTGTTTATCGTATAGGAGTGCGAGTGCGTGAGACGATGGAGCTGCAGCCATGATACGAGCCGCATTCCTATACGCGCGCATCCACACAAGCACCAGACACACTCAGCTTCGACAAGGCCGCTCGCTTGGGCTGCTCTGGGCGTTGAGCCATGCCTCGCCTACTGCCGCCTCCTGGGTCACCTACAAGGCTTCATTTGCTTTTTATCAGCCAGCCATCCCCCCCCATCAGCGGTGGATGAACTGAAACCCCCATGAATAGAGTCGCCGACCTGCTTGGGATTGGATCAGCCACATGTCATGCCCCCTGCCGCTTGATGCTGCAGACAAATTCTTGTTCGACGCCATCACAACAGCATTAGGAGAAGATAGGATCCAGAAACTGGCGAAGGCCACTTCAACTGTCACTACAAAAATGGACGCGTGGCTCTGATGCTGCGACCAGAGCAACGCAACAGCACGAGAGTGATAGCGATAGCGTTTCGACTAAGCTGTCAAGTCGTCACAGCGACATGGCGCTTCTCGAAACTACCACTGACTAGCACTCAAGTTAGGCCCGCTAGTCCAGCAGCATCCTAATAACCTAATTAGCCCCAGCCCTCTCAGCGCTGTTTGCTTATCCCAGGCCAATCAGCGTAGCACGAGCCTCGGCCGGGATTCCGTACGGCTGCCCCGATTGTGCCGCCCCAAGACCCCGGTGAGCTTTCCACGAGCTGGTATTTGGCCTGTCGATCGAGCTGGTATTGCGTCATCACGATACTGAAAATACTAGTGAAGCACGATGTGAGACGAGCGACGACAAGAGCCAGGCAGCCGACGTTCGCGACTTGCATTGTTTCTTATGAGGCTTTCTCTGGGGGAGAGGGCTCAAAGCGACTCCAAGAGCCTGTCGTTGCTGCGCCTTGTTTCCGGGATGATCGGATTGTCTTGCAGCTGAACGTGGAAACTCCCTTCGTCGCTGAGGAAAAAAAAAGTGCGGCTGCGGGACGCAGTTGACGTGGGCCCCATCGTATCCTTGTGGTCCAACCATCCCGCTGGCACAACATGAAACACGCGTCAACTACAGGGGTGGGATAGTGCGGTACGCATTCTGAGCCTTCCGAAATCCGGCGTTGTTTCCCTACGGCCTATCAATAACCATACAGCGTGGAGTTGCTTTATTCTGCCGTCGAATAGGAGAAAAGTGGGAGGCCGACACGCTCCCATCCGCCGCTCTCTCTTCTTTGACAATTCATGAGTCCTATCGTTTGAGGCAGGGAGTTTGTGCTTCGCCACGAGGTTCTCCTTTTACAGACCGGGGGGTTCAGAGCATTCATCAAATATTACGGAGCAGTAGAATCTCTCATTCCGCTATCGACTGCCAGTGGAGCTCGATTTCCATTGTCATCTCGTTCGCTCAAGCCCCATGGAGGGACGCTTGGCACAAGTCATAAAAGTGGCCCGTTTGTTGCATAGGGTGACAAGAATCAATTGCCAAGACTCTTCTGCGCACACTTTGCTCTGAATACCCGCCTAGCAATCCGCCATCACTCGCCAGGCTTCGCTAAGCCTCCTCTGACCAGCTTCCCATTCGATGCTTCAGACTGCCCAGATACGAGGCTTCGTAATGCCGCTCAGAAAGGCAACACAACACCAGGCCTTCAACATAGGACCGCAATTTAAATCATCCGTTGCCGAGTAATGCTCGCTGCATCTCTTGCCGACAGTTGAGACATTCGCGCACCAACATGGGGTCCATCAGCCCTAATTGATTACTACCTAATCAGACTCTCCTCAGATTAATAGTAGCATATTACGCACTCGCCAAAGTTAAAAATAGATCTTCGCTCGGGGAATTTACGGAGTATCATCCAAAAATGCTCTTGATCAGTTTACGATTGTTATACGAAGCACGAAGCGACTTTCATGCTTGGTACCTGTGCTATACTAGTTTTGCTGGTAAAAGCAAGCAACTAATAGCGGCAGACTGCTGCACCACCGCCGTCAAAGTAGACAAAGATAACGTCCAAAGCGACCTTTTGCTCCTCACATGTTAATGAGCAACGAGAAGTGACTTGCCTCTCATTAAAGAGGATCTAATGTTCCTAAATCATCTTCTTGAATCCTTTTGCTACCATGTCTATGTATCCTACTTTCAACTTCAAGGATATTACCGCTTCACGCTGTGCACATGCAGACCATTTCCCCATTTCTCTTCATGGTGTTGTCGCCCATGCCAGGTAGACAGCAATGCTCGCCTATCATATCGGGAAGAGCCACGCTCTGCCACTATCATAGCTCATCACACTGTCTCTTTTGGCTTTTCACCGTCTATAGCTTTCTCCTCTTCTTGTTGTAAGCCGTGGTGGTTTGTTTGATCATCCACATCCGTCGTTTCACCATTGTCATCGTTGGCTGAGCCTTTCTTTTTCGCATCAATACTCTCTCTCCACTCCTTGCCCCATCGAATGGTAGCCATGACCGCAAGTGCTGAGACAATCAGTATACCAGTCGAGAGAGTCTCAAACCAGCCGACACCAATGCCATCAACGGCCGGTAAAACCACAGCAGTCGCCACACAGCCAGACAGATACCGAACGAAGTAGTTCGCTGCGGACACCTCCGCACCGCGTCCAGGCATTACATCCAAGCAGTATGTATTCAGAGAAGGGAAGCAGAATAGCTGCCCAACGCCTTGCAAGAAAAGCATGATCACCGGTACAGGAATGCCACCCACAGCCCGGTCGACCGCCCATCCATACACAATGATACAACTTGGCATAAGGATAGCCATAAACGGCACCGCGGACCGCAGGCGATCCTCTGGGATACGCACGCCGTTGCGCTTCTTGATCCATTTTTTAACCGTGCTGTCTGCCCACCTCCCTCCCATGAACGTCCCCAGCAGGTAGCCGCTGCCCGGGGCAAGATAGAAGAGTCCTGACAGCATTGGCGACTCCAGATGGAACCGCGGGTTTAATACGTATCGAATTGGCGTGAGCAGGCTATACATGTTCCACACAAGTCCTGCACTTGCGAGAGCCACCAACACCTGGTTCCAGTATCTGAACAGCCGAATCACCCTGACCGGATTGGTCATATGAAGTATGGCTTTGGCTTTCTCTTTCTTGGAGCGGCCTTCCAAATCCTCAATTGTTTTGTGATGGATAGTTTCTGGCACAAGAAAGTAGACGCCCAGAACGCCTGTGCCAGCCAACGCCGTCTGCAGCCAGAAGATGGATCTCCACGTTGCATAGGTCACCAAGATGCCGCCTATGAACGGGCCGAGCGCGGGCCCAATCAGTGTTCCGGACATGAACCACCCGAGTGCAGTCGCTCGCTCCGTAGGGCGATATATGTCTCTAAAGCTCAAGTTAGCTATTTCCAGGTATACGCTGGATGAGGCTGCTTTTCGATAAGTGTGATCTCCAAAGTCAGGCTTTATGCACTGTATCGTCTTGATAGTGGTAAGAAGTTTCAAACGAGACGACATATTTTGCAGCCGAGTTTGTTAGGTAGAGCCATCATTTTGCATGCGATGCTTACCGGATGCACACTCAATATCTGGAAGGAATAGGAAAAGAAACGTGTTTTGTTGGTAGTTTACTTACCCCAGGCAGGATGCTCCCAGAAGAATAAACGCCGTCCCTTCAAAGGCTGAGAGGGCTCTGAAAACAAAAAATGATGCCAGATTCGGGGCGAGGGCAGTGGCCATGCTCAACAGGAAAAAAAGGGCAGCAGTTAGCAACGTCATCTATACCACTTAGCATGTCTACTACTCATACTACAATCCTTCGTCTCTCGGTGCGCCATCAATATTGCGCAGCGCGATACGTGATCGACAGCTATTCAAGGAGGAACGGGGTGTGGATGGCCCAACTTACTGGTCGTCTACCGAATACCTGGCTCATGGGCCCCCATATAACCGGCGATATACCCATCAGCGCCATATAAGCAGCATTGCTCACGTTGATGATGGAGCCAGTTGTGTGATATGTCTTTGCTACCTCGGGGACAGCAGCCAAGATACTCGTGCTTGACAGTGGCGAGAGAAAAGCGCAAAAGGATAAGACAGTCACAATAACATGCTTGCGGCGTGATGATACGCGATCGTAAATCTCGTCTCCTGTTTCATAATATTGACCAGAAGAAGGTGGTGGCGCCTCCGGCGAGGGAGGCTCAAATGCCTCTGGCCCAGACACATGAGATGTCGATCGGTAAACGACACCAATTGGTTCCGCTACCCCTTCAGGAACCTTCTTATCAGGCAACTGTTGAGACAAGCTAGAGACCCCAAAACTTTCAGGAGATCTCGGTTGTAGTTTCTCTTCGCAGGAGGTCATGGTTGCAAATCGGCATGCATGCAGTTCACACTAAAGCTTGAAGGGCCCAGGATTCGGCTGTCAAACTTGAGCTTGACCAGAAGGGAATCACCTCGGGCGAGGAACAAAAGGCGCTTAACATATCAAGACAAAGAGGAGGCGTAAAAAAACGTCACAGGTTGCCATGTGAATGCAAAGGGTATAGTAAGTCGTTTGATTTTGCAACTAGAAGAACATGAGGGCGCTTTTCCAAAGGCAAAGCAGAATTTTCACCACAACACAACACAGCAAATAAACTAAGCAGAAAAAGAAGCAGAGACGTCAGTAAAGGGGGTTTACAGCAGGATATATTACGACATCATGTCCACTACAGTGCTGGTAAGTCGACCAAAAGTAACCGAATCGAGAAGCCGGATATAGCCTTCTCCACACCCGTCCGGTCGTCTATCGGAGTAGTCTTTGCCGGGAAGCGGAGCCGCCCCCGGGTTATCTAGCTGTATAGCCGTTGCTTGGCAGGGCGGCTTGCAGCTTGAATCCGCCATCGGCCCGCCTTTAGGCTCTCGAAAGCTTCGATCTCCCCCCTTTCCAGCGCCGATTTACGAGTATCTGGCGTTAGGATGCCACCTTCTCGGCACAGGAACGGCCGCCGTGCAGTTTTCCGGCAGGATCGTTGCGAAAATCGGATATGAACCCGTTCTCGCCAAGTGGGCTTTACCGTCGTTTTTGGTTTGTAGATTTGCTTCCTCCCTGCAACGCCCGTGCTATACCCGGCCGTCGTTCGGCGTCTTTTGGTTGCTGCTGAAGGCTTCGAAGCTTGTCAGAGCTCACATTTGTGGCGGCGAATAGGACAGTCGGTGGTTTTAGTGGCCGCTACGGAAGTACTTTTGTTGTGTCGTCGTAAGAGGGTTTCCTACAGCGAACTAATGCATGACGAGTTCACTTGTAATCAACCTATTAATGGTAACGAAAGGTAATCCCATTCATTGTAGAGAAGATGATTATAACAGGAGCCTCGGCAAGGATCCGTCCGTAACCCCCTTGGTCCTGCATCACCAAAGACTTCCTCTACGTGTATACTGGAGCTCTTGTCACCATATAGTCACTTGGCCAATTGAATGAAAATAGTAGATGCTGTTTCGTTTTCATTAAACTCTTGGAGCTTCTATTGTACATCTAAGCCGCTACTTGAATCATTGTTTATGCAACAAAACTCCATACTCCAATGCATGCATCGTCTTCCACATGAGAAATCGCACCATACAGTTTCCCTCTTCTTGATGTAAATATATATGTACCGGCAAAACGCAGCGCAATGCAATGGCGAAAACAATTAGAAATGCTTCAAGCCTCCCTTGAACATACGAATACAAAACCTTTGCACCATATTGGTGCGTTTGAGCGTTTGAGCGTAGTAAAGTCAAGACGTGCAAGATAAATAGCCAACGTGTCCCATCATGCCAGCAACTTCTGTACTCGCTCTTGGATCACGCGATCAACAGGCTGGGAACCCCTTTGAATCACAACGTTCTCTCTCCCGCCAATGGTAACCACCTTGAGCCATTCCGGTGCGATTTCAGTGGCAATCAATCGCACGCAAATCATTCCTTCTTCTTTTGAAAGAGGGACTCGCAGAGAGTCCTTGAGCTTGTCCGAGATGAGTGCCATGGTGAAGGCTTGCCTTGGCAGAGACGCGGGAGTAGACAAGCTGAGCATGGAAATGGTGGCGGCCACATCGACAACTCGGTTCAAGGCGGCTCGCCGTTGCAGCTCAGGTCCGGATTGTGGAAGAGGTCCGTTGGCCTTGGCGAGTTGCTTGTGTCGTAAACGATCCAATAAGCTCATTTTCGTGCCGTCAGGATTCACCATGGCGGTGGTGGCTTGCTGCTTCGCCTCCTTTTCCTGCTGCTTGGCAAGTATCCCCCCCTTGAGTGCGGATAGGGCATCATGTCCCTTGCTCAGGATCGGGTTGGCCTTGATGCCATTGTCCATGTTCTTGATTTCAGCGCGGGGGAGTTCGTTGAGAGATAAGCTGGCGAGAGGTACATTCACGTCGGCCATGTCATCATGCTTTTTGTCGGCGCAAAGCGCTCGAAGATTCTCCTCAAATTGTCTGCATACCCGCTCCTCGTTGATAGACACTGCGCCACTATTGTGGTCAGGGTGCAGTTCTATACAAATCTTGCCGCGGCCATAGTCGGTCACGATGAACGGAGAAACCACGTTGGGGTCTCGCGTAGATGTCTGAATGGCAATGCATGTTCGGATGTCGTCGACTGTGACCTGTCGCTTGCCCCAGGTGCGGGAGATATTTGGTGTTATGGACGAGACGTCAATGGGCACAATGGTTCCGTTGTGGGCAATCTGGAGAGTGACAGTTTTGAGAAAGGCCTTGTGAAGGCGGATCAAGTCGACCAGCTCTGGGGAGAATTCGCCATCAGCTCCCTGGGCCTTCTTCTGGCTGGTCAGGCGAAAGGCGTCAAGCTTCGTCTGCACAGTCTTGCCGCTTTGCTTAGGCTTTGACTTTGCGATGATGGTCGACTCGCTTGGCTTGTGCGCAGTGGCAGCCCGTGAAGGCGTTGACTTGGCAACCTTCTTGCCCTTGACCGGGGTCTTGGGCGCAGGCTTCGCGACGGGCGCTGCCACTGCCACCACGGCCACCTCGATCGTGGATTCTCGTCTTCGACAGGCACGCTTTGATGGTGTTTCCGGCACTGGCTCCTCATCGCTGCTAGGATGGAATGAGACGGTCCTTCTGGTGACTCTGGGATGGCGGCTGCTGTCGGCATCATCGACTGTAGCTTTCCTCTTCCTTGAAGATGTTGGTTCGGGGTTAGAGACGACCGCCTTTTTGGAGGCGGCATCAGGGAAGGCCTGGCTCTTGGATACGCGAGTAAAGCTGCTGATGGTTTGAGCTGCAGAGGGAGCCTCGACCTGGCGTCTTCTTGTAGGTCGCGCCATGATGTCGTCCTTTTTTATCTTTAGTCTAACCGAGTTCCTCCTCTCTCGTTCCTTCCCTAACAATCTGCCTAACCTGCAGTCAAGACGCCGAGAGGGTGCAATTGGCAAGAGCGATACGTGCAATCTCAAGCGAGGGCTACCGTGAAAAATGACGGCAAGGAAAGATGTGCCTGGGAAAGACGAGCCAAGTGGTTACTTCTTGTTATAGAAAAGCCGCAATGAGGGAAGTAGCAAGCAGTGTTTAAGGTAAGCAGTTGCCAGTGGGGAGAAAAGAAGAAAGAACGTGCAGAGTCAAATTGCCTTGACAACGGAATTGCTAGGGGGTGGAAATTGTCCAAGCGCTGGTTTCTCTGGAAAAAGATTCATGCCTGCTTGACGCGACCCGCAGACGCGCCCACGACGCGGTTTCATATTTCTGGGCGAGAAATGCAGAAATGTTTTGTGGGCGCGTAAAGTGGCGGCCCCTCCCCCACACGCGAGCCACATGCCTTGGCTTGGCTGCGCGGGCACTAAGCAAAAAGAGCTGCCCAGTACAAAGAATTAGCGCTCCAACATCAGTTGATAATTGGCGCTACGGAGCGCAGTGGTTATCTAGGACCGCAACACTACAACACCTACTCCGTCCATACTACCCATCGGAAGCATAGTGAGCATATTGGCTGAATCAAGCCCATCTTATTGGTACATTCCCGGCTAAACAGGCATCGTATCTCTGCTTGTGCTTCGACGCTACCTAAAGACTGCCAGCTGCGGTCCCGTCTAGCTTCTTCGCCAAGGTCAATAGTGGCAAGTTTCTTGCTGTTGCGTCTCGTGTAAGCCAATGATAACGATGGCAAAAGGCTGCGGTTGATTGGACGCGTGCATGCTCTACAGTTACATCCTTCTGACGAAGAAGGTGGCATAATATCCAATAGCTGACATGTTCTGACCGCTCTTATGAGTCAATCGCCTCCAATTGTCTTGTATCACGTCAAGGCTGAGCGCTGGCTAGTTCCCTTTTGGTACGCATTGCGAAATTTGCATTCTGCTGTGGTCTTGTTACTGCGCGGTAGCGGAAATTCATGTAATACAGCATCAAAAAAAAAACCTGGTTACAGAATGAGAATGACTCGACCGTGAAAGAGAAAAAAAATAAGCAGAGAAGAACTCGTAACCGTAAAACCATAGCCATCCACCACTCGCGCCATGCCATATGCCAAATGCTGGTCTGAATTGAATGGCCCGAGAGTAAGGCAAATGCAGGCAACCCACTGTTTTTTTTGTTTGTGCTTCCATCCTATGCCCATATCCCACTGTAATTACCCATTAACCGTTCCTGGCACCCGACTCCAAAACAGCCTCTTCAAAGCAGGGAGAGAGGGGAAGAAATTAAAAAAAAAACAAAAAAAAACAAAGGCCATCCGTCTAAACCCTAAGTGTACAATAGTGAACGAAACGAAGCGAAGGATTGATAGCGCCGGGGCTTGCCCGGCTACATTATGCGTTCAACTGTGCGCAATGCCGTTTGGAATTTGACGAACAAGGCTGAACGTAGTGTAACAGGAGTCGGTTCCTTTAGCGACAAGCTGACGTGGGCCAACGATCTGCCCTGAAGCTAACAGGGCTAGGCGGAGGAGGAGCTGGAACGGTATAATCATCCTCAAGGATGCAATGAACGGGCGTTGAGGAACGGCCACCGTCTTTGGCCATGGCTGCATAGTCAAAAGGAATGACGGGTCGCTGGTGTCCTTTTAGCGGGCTTAGAGAGCTGCTGAGCGTCGAGTAGATGTCTTGAGATGTCGACAGACGCATGTTGGGCCGCTGAGACGGCTTGATGGCAAAGGGCGCAGCAATTTGACCGCTTGACATTTTACTGGTACTTGGTTGGGTATATATTATGTGTTTGCGCTCGACTGATGTCAACTAAGAGATGAATATATTAGAATTTTTGTAGAAAGAGAGTGAGAGCGTAAGAGAGATGCATACAAACCCTTTCTTAGGCCGATAAAGCTCTGAGAGTGACCTGTGCAATGGCGGTGCAAGGCGGTGCAAGGCGATGAAGCTCTGGGATTTCTCAACGGGCTCCTTCAGATGCTGGCAGTAGTGGGTAATATCTGCCGATAGAGAGCACGGACAAATGAAGGCCTGCTAGAGCTTGAAGAGTGAAAAAGAAGAAGAAGAGAGAAAAGATGACAAGTATGGTCAAGCTATTATCTCAACAGAGGCGGCAGAAGGGCAATAATAATTGCTGTGGAGGGAAAGGGGTTCTAGAAGCAGAGGCCAGCCAGATGGGAGATTGAAGAAGAAAAAGGGACTTGACCTTTTTTTTTTTTAATCAATCAATGAATCAACCGAGAAGAGCAAACAGGCGGGAAGGTTGAATTATAAAAGCGAGAGGGCAGGTAGGTTGGGGATCGAGGCCCCAGGCCATCGCACACAAACAGGCGGAAAAGGGAAGCAGCAAAGGCCGGAAGGGCGGCTCTTCCCAGAGGAGGAGGGCGTGTAAGAAAAGAAGAGAAAGAGCTTGGTGCGTTTGAAGGGGGGAAGGGGGCGTGTAATTACTGCTACCTGTTACGGAGTATTCTGTGGTACTGGACTTTTTGCCAAGGGACGGGACTTGGTATCAATCTACAGCTCACTGCCCCAAAAAAAGCAAATTCGGTGACCTGGTCGGTACTTGCAAAGGGTGTACGGAGCACAACTCGGCCACTGGCTGGGGGATAATTTCCACCATTTCGGGCACACCAAAGGCCCCGGGGAAAGCCTTGAGAATCCGGGGATGCTGGCGCTTTCTAGTGGCGAGCTGCATAAGGCACTTGGTCGGAGGTAGATGGACAGCTTGGGGGGTGCGGAGGCTTAGTAGCCTTGGTACTGGGGACCTCTAAGGCGATGAGCGCCGTGCATTCAAGGTGTATTTGGACTTTGCATAAAGAACCAACAAGGTACAGTACAGGGCGTGTGAGTAATAAAAAGGTAGAAAAGGAGAGGGGTGCAGGTCTAGGGAAGGCGGAAGCAAAAGCCTTTTTTCTTGTTCGATGTTAATGAGCCGAAATGCTCTTCATCCTTACTTGGTACCTTGTACGGAGTACCCCAAGCAGGGCGTTTGCTTGTACGAGCTGCTTTGGCTGCTCTGCCGTTTGCGCTTAATTCTTAGTGCCATTCACGTCTCATTTCAGAACTTGGACACGTCGCCCAATGCTAAGCAGCGACTAGCTGTCGTACTAATCAAAATGACACGAAACCACCTTGCAAAGGGTCCGAGGCAAAGCAAAAGCAAAGCGTTGGGCAAGCTCATCAAGGCCAGGGATCTTCTGGGCAGGACTAGTAGCTCTCTGGGAAGCTATTAGTCCCGACGTCCCGATTAATTGGGAGATTTGGGGTATTGTGGGGACCAAACAAACTACAGGGGGTCCCTTGGCGGAAGCTTGAGGTCGAGTCGACAAGGGGGACAAGAAGCGCAAGTTGTGCAGTCTTAGTGAGGCATGATTCAAGGCAGCAGAAGCTTACTCCAGTACGAGTATAAGCAAGCTCAGGTTTCGGCGGATTTCCTCGGACCACTGCTTGGGCACATGCAAATGCGGGACGACGACTACAAGCAGTCCTTTCGTGGTGTCTCAAAGCAGCGATTGTGGGCGAGGCAGATAGACAGGCATCCGTCTCGTGCCTCCCAACAACAGCATGGACAGCATACACGTTGCTTTTTAGACGCCAACAAAAACCCTGCCACAGGAGAGCAAACAAGCCCTGATAGGGCATCCATCCATCCGCCCGAGGGCATTAATGCGTCTCCCTCTCTCGCCTGGGCACAATTGACCCGACTGCTGCCTCGCCCGGGCAACGAAAGTTACTTTTTTTCGACTGATGCAACATGGTTCGCGATGCTGCCCAGCAGAACCTTGGCCTGACGTGGCAGACGAGGAGGGATGCCGGCCGAATCCGCGGTTGGCCTTCGATTACCTGCATACAGAGGACGCAGCATCGCACTGCCAACCATGCAGCCATGTGTGTGCATGCATGGATAATCTTGAAAAAAGGTCGTCAGAGCCTTACGTTGCGTCGGACGACTACCATGAGGTGGCTCCACCGTTTCCTAGACTCT
Organism: Trichoderma brevicompactum; assembly: GCA_003012085.1. Lineage (NCBI taxonomy): Eukaryota > Fungi > Ascomycota > Sordariomycetes > Hypocreales > Hypocreaceae > Trichoderma > Trichoderma brevicompactum. Next base: position 529 of record PXNZ01000469.1, on the reverse strand, counting down.
CCTCTTTACCCCGGCTTACCTGACAGGATGGCCAAACAATAGGGAGAAACTGACGAGGGGGGGCTCCCACGGCATCCCCGACGCTGACCTTGTTTTTTTTCGAGAAGTCCCATGGAAGCTTTATACTATCTGGACAGTAATATCGGTATACTACACTTGCGACAGCGCCAGGATGCTTGGCGGAGGATTTCGCCCACGTTGGATTCTCCGATAGCTCAATGTGTAATCGATGCCTGGCAGAATGCTCGAATTCCATCCTGGCCGCGCCTCCTTTCTAGAAGATTACGACACAAAGTGAGGGCCAGGGTCGTCACCTCGCGAATCGATTCATCTGCCAACTAGTAATGGCCCATGGTGGCTAATTAGCTGAAGCACTTGTTGGCCTGGCGATGCGGCTCTGCAAGACAGAATGTCCGGATCGACAGACCTGCTTTTGTTCCCCTCCCTTTGCGTGTCACAACATCGCATCTTACTCCATTTCCTACGCTCCGACACAGCCCAAGCTGCCCTCCCAGGCTCTTGTTTCATT